>PVIH01006503.1:0-56694 GCA_004025045.1 Sigmodon hispidus | reverse complement strand
AACTGTTTGTGTTTTCCAGGATTTCTTCAGGGAATTTATTCTTTTTCCTTTATTAGCTTCATACAGATGGTTTTTAAGTTATTTTCTTTGTTTCAGCTATGATGAAATATTCAGGGCCAGTTGTGGTAGGCTTTCTGTGTTCTAGGGGAGACACAAAGATATGGCTCTAGACACTATCGGTTGTATTTTTACACTGGTGCCTAGGAGTAGGGGACTGGGATAATTGTAGATGTAGATGTATATTTCATTGTGTGATGTTTTGTTCCTTGGTTTCTGCTTCATCAGCATTTTGGAAGAATATGATATCTGTGTGTTGCCAGATAGAAAATTTTCTGTGGTCCTGATAGGTGTAGTCCAACGGAATTTAAGGTGAAGCGTGATTCTGAATATTGGGAACTGAATCTTAGGAGTGAGAGTCTGAAGGGGATTAATGGAGGGAGGAAAGCAGAGTGTGCTACCAGTATATACTTATTTAGTCACTGAAATGGGGGAAACAATGAAGAGAGGTCGCCCCAGAAAGTCTTGTTTAGCACAGCACTAGGAATGAGACTAGGGAATTGAATCTAGAGGAACAGAAGGAGAGGGGAAGTTCTACAATCCACCTACAGGCTGTGCTTCTCTAGCTGAAGTGGTCAGTGGGTTAGCAGGGGTTACCTGCTGGAGTTGGGGGTGTAAAACAACAAGTGAGAGAGGGGCTTAGGCCTGTGGGATCTGATCCACAGAAGATGTGAGGGTGGGGTGGGGAAGGCTGCAGCAGGTTCTGTTGCAGAGCTACAGACCAGCAATTTCAAAAGAAGAGAAACACACACATATACCTACCTGAGTATCACCACCAACACAGCAATAATGAAAAAAGCAAGAATTAACAATCCTTGGTTATTGATATCTCTCAATATCAATGGCCTCAATTCTCCAATTGAAAGACATAAAGTAACAGAATGCATGTGGAAACAAAGTCTATCCTTTACTTCATCTAAGAAACACATATCAGGGATAGACATCACCTCAGGGTAAATAGATGGAGAAAGATATTCCAAGCAAATGGACCTAAAATGCAAGCTGGAATAAACATTTTAATATGCAATAAAATAGACTTCAACCCAAAAACTAATTAGAACTGGGAAAGGCACTATAGACTCATCAAAGAGAAATATATACCAAAATATCATTTCAATTCTTAACTTCTATGCCCCAAACAAAATGACACCTAAGTTTCTAAAGGAGACACTAGTACAGCTTATGTCACATATAGCGCCTCACACACTGCTTATGGGATGCTCCCATGTTACACTATTACCAGTAAACTGGCCTTGAATACAAAAATTAAGCAGAGAAATGCTGAAAGCTAATAAACATCCTAAACCAAAGGATCCTAACATCTATTTACAGATCATTTCATTGAAGCAAAAAAGAATATTTCTTTTTCTCTCACCTCATAAACTTTCTCCAAAATTGACCACATACTTAATCAGCAAGCGAATCTCAGCAGATATAAAAGAATTGAAATAATTCCCTGCACTCTATTGAAGTTGGATATCAACAATAACAGACACCTTTCAAAAGCATGGAGACTGAACAACTCTCCACTGTATGAAAAATGGGTCAAGACAGAAATAAAGAAAGGAATTAAAGATCTTCTATAATTGAATGAAAATGAACATACAATATACTTAAACTTATGAGATACAAAGAAAGCAGATCTAAGAGTCAAATTCATACCACTAAGTGCCCACTTAAAAAAATAACTGGGGAGATCTCTTACTAGCAACTTAACATCACACTTGAACACTTTATAACAAAATGAAGAAATCATGTTCAAGAGAAATAGATGGCAGGAAATAATCAAACTCAGACGCAAAAATAAAAATAGAAACAGAGATCAATACAAAGAATCAATTAAAGAAAAGTTAGTTCCTTGAGAAAATCAACAAAATGCACAAACCCTATTCAAACTAACTAAACAACAAGAGAGAAGAATAAACATTATCAAATTACTTATGCATACATATTACAGACAGGTCACATTTACATATAATGACAGAGACAAGTATTTAAAGAATGAAGCTAATTGGGAGGTAGACCTTTCCCACAGCAATATGATTTTATCAATTTTTATTAACCATCCATCACTCTCACTTGTTATTTTTGTTTTGTTTTGTTTTTTTACCAAGTCAATCGAAATCGAACAGAATGGAAAAATTTCTCAAGATGCATCAGAGTTTTACAACAATGACAGGTGCATGTTTCTCAAACAAAAACACACATGCCAATGGAAAAACAAACCAGGCATAATAGTTGTATGAACTACTATTAAATCCTATTAAGTAAATACTGGCTTTTTAACACATATAATTCTAGATTTTGATTAGCATGTAATTAACATAATTTTATGTATGTGATTTTAATCTTTCTACAAGTGTATCTGACTCCTTCACACATGAAATACTAATGAAGATAACACCTTGTGGGAGATCTATGTCACCTTCAATTCTTAGGCAGGCAAAAAGTTGAAAACCATTAATTTTTTTTGTACTAAATCTCCAAAATATTCATCTTAAATATTTCCATGTACTCTAAATGTATGTAAAAGGCTATAACTACCTATTATATTATTAAGACAATATGCAAGCAAAGACAACTTGGAGGCATAAGCATCAATTCTTCTTCCCAAGACTCATTAATCTTACTTTGAAGTATAATCCTCAGTAATAAATTATTTTAACTTGACATGATTTGTTGAGAGATATGAAAAAGAAAGTGTTAAAGATTCTGTGCTAGTTTCCAAATAAAATAGGAAACCTATTACATTCCATTATAGTATTAGTGTGCATGACATTTTAACCTAAGATATAAGAGTTCAATGCAATGTCAACAAAAAGAAAACCACTTACACTGAAGAACCTAAGGTCTCCTTTTAATTACATAGTCTATTTAATTTGCACTCTTTTGAATCTAATCTAAATTTTAATCTTCTTCTTTTTATTTTTGTTTGTGTATGGGTCTTATTTTTGCATTCTAAGTTTGCTTCCAACTTGAGATACCACTGCTTCATGAATGCTGGATTACAGTCCTGAACCACCTATATATAGCTCTAAAGTTTAACTTAAATCATAGTAGTAATTAAAATATTATCACCAACTTTAAATAAAACTATTATGAATAAAAAATAAAACAGAGATATCAATGGTATTTTCTACAGAAATATAGTATAAAGTCTGACACTGTTACACCAAGAACCATCATAAACATCTAATGTATAAATAAAGAGAAGATTCTATTTATACATGCTTAGCAATTATTTAAACTTCTCACAATAAACTAAAGCAGATAAAACCATAGAGTTTAATAAATTCTATAAAACAAATAGAAAGGCTTGCATGTAATTAAGCTGTTGTATTTTAGAAAGTATGAATACTTTTTGTTATTTACATTAGATATTTTAAGCATGTTATAGTATTTTTTAAACATTAGTTCCCTAAATATATAATGGAATCATTAAAATTTAAAAAGAAATCTTAAATGTTCCAAACCTTTTAAAATATAAAAATACAATTTAAAATTAAATTGAATAGAGAATTTTCAATAAGACATTTGTAGCCTGGAACAACACTATGAAGTTAAAGTATTTCCATCTCTTAGTTATTATCAGTAATAGAGATTCTGAAGGAGTTACCCCTTTTTCTTAACACAATAAAATGTTTTGTAGGTTTTAATTAAATGCATAAAGTATTGGTTTTACTTTCATCAACAAGCTATAATTTTCTCGCCTTAATCATCTTTCATTGTGAATTACATCTGTACCTATTGTTTAAGTTTATACACTTGAACTGAGTCTGTTGAATTTGTTTTAATATGCTATTGCCAGGTCACATTGAAAATATTGTAAAAAGAAATGCTAACATAAAATCTGGCTTTATTAACTCAAGTAATTCATTTTAGCTTTGCAGGAAGTACATTTGATCATTGAACTTTATTTTATCTTTCAAAGTTCTGGTTACTGCCTTAAGTTTTGAGTTTTCTTATATTAAAATGTATAAATGGATTTATAATGTAGAGAAGACTTACTCCTATAAAAGAAGAAGAGAGGGCAGTCTTCAACCATATTTCTCTGCTTCGTTGTTTTGATGAAAAGTAGAATCTGAAAGAATGGTGTAATATGGAAAAGTCAGAGGAAAGGCAGAAATAACATCTGGGGACCCAAAGCTCTCTACCTTCTGTCCATGTTCCACTACAAGAGACTGGCACATAGCTAACCATTTGAGCTGGGCTACTGTCTGTCCTGACAACATGAACTCTGTTTGTAGATCACAACTAATATTTCCAAATGTCCATACAGTCTGGGCTTTCTGAACAAACACCATTGACAATCTTGTCTAAAGAATATGGAGGGCAGGTACTATCTTGCTAGCCAAGAGGTCAAGATATTAACTATGATAAAGAATATGAGAAGAATTTATAGATTTCTTCCTCTTATAGTTATCTGTTAACATTGTCAGGGGTTGTAATTACTTGGGGGCCCTTAATGTTTTATTTCCATTAGAGAACAAAGATCTCTTTTGGGTACTATCTCTATGGGCCCTAAAATTCATCATTTTTGGTTCTTTCTAAAATTCTTTCTCCCTTAAATGTGGAATGGTGCATGATTTTCTCATTTGTCCCTTATTAATTAACTTTATTCAGTGACATAACAAAATATCTAATTAAAGGAATCTTAAGAGCAGGAAGGTTTATTGCCTCATACTTTGAGAGTTCAGCCTATCATGGTGAAGAAGGCATGGTGACACAAGCAGATTTCACTATGGCAACAGTTCATAAGACAGTCTGTTTCTCTGAGTCCATGGTCAGGATGCAAACAAAAAGACAACAATGGTGGTGTTTTCGTTTTTTATTCAGTTTGGGACCATTGAATGTCATTATTCACATTCAAAGTGATTCTCCCTAAGTCAGTTAAACCTATCTCAAAATGGATTTTACCGAGAAGTTTGTCTAAGGTGATTCAAAATGCTATCAAGTTGTTAATCAAGATTAATCATCAGAGCTTCCAAATAAAGCTGACATGGGCACAACACTCAGGTCACTACTGACCACCACAGTATTTCTAAATGTTGATTGTTTAGTCAGATCACTATATTAACCTATAACTAGACTGTAACATAGTTTGAAGCATAACAAGCTGTTTCATTACAATGACTGGAGTCTTATTAAAATGCCTTACTGAGAAAGCTTGATGTTGTCAGTACAATTCAGTTTGCTCTAAGTAACAGTCTATAGGGATCTGTGTCCTCTTTTTCTTTAAAGGGGCTTGTTATTTGAATGTGTTTCTCTTCTAACCAAAAAGCCCATTCTCAAGAACTTGGAAGCCACTGTTGAAATATAATCATGCAGTTTTAAAGTGACTCAGTAGGTAAAGTACTTGCTGTTCAAATGTATGGCTCTACATTTGGAGTTCCAGAATGCACATAAAATCAGGAATAGTACGATACACCTTAATCTCAGGTGAGATGAGAGGCAGAGACAGGAGAACCCTCACATGTCCCTAAGACAGCAAGCTTGGTATACACATCAACAAAAGAGGAACCTTGTTTCAAAGTGGTAGGGAATTACAACACCCAGGAAATCTATACTTACACTTACACAAACAAAATGTGCAGAGGTGTGCATAAATCACACACATGTACATACACTGAAATTTTTAAAGAGAAAGAAATGTAATTGTCAGGAATTATAAGACTCCAGGTCTTGCAGGGAGGATAAAATTGCAGCTTTCACACCTTTCAGCTTGCAAGTGATCTGAGTCTAAGTACAGAGACTTGGCTGAGCCTAAACTCCCGCCTTTTGCAATTCTCTCTTTAACACACCCAATAAACTCTGTGCAAATTGGATTTTATTTTTTTCTACTTTTATTTATTTAAGAATTTTAAAATTTATTTTACATACCAATCACAGTTCCCCTCTCATCCTTTCTTCCATTCCCCTAGCTCCAACCCTGCCCATCTCCCATCCCCCATCCCCTCCTCCAAGAAGGTAAGGCCTCCCATGGGGAGTCAGCAAAGCCTGGTACATTCAGTTGAGGCATGACAACTCCTGCCCATCCCCTGCATCAAGGCTGAGCAAGGCACCATAGGGAATAGGCTCCATAAAGCCAGCTCATACTGCCAGGGACCTCTCAAACATACCAAGCTACACAACGGTCTCCATCATGCTTCAGCAGGCTCCACAGCTGTGAGTCTAGAGTTCATGAGTTCCCACTGGCTCGTTAATAATCTCTCCTCCCTCTTTTGAATTGGGCTCCCAGAGCTCAGCCTCATGCTTAGTTGTATCTGCTTACATCAGTTATAGGATGAAGGCTCTGACAGATACAGTATTCACCAGTCTCGTTACGGGGTAGGCCAGTTCTCCATTATTGCTAGTACTCCAAATTCTTATCTAATGATACATGCATGGTTATTGCTTTTAACTACTATTAGACTTTATGTTTACTTTGACACAATGTAAGTAAATAATCACTTTGACTCTTTAAAAGATTTATTTAAAATTTTCTTTACCATACCCACTTCTGTTTACCCTCCCTCTCCTCTTCCCAGTCTTCCTTCAACTTCCCTTACCCCATCCCTCCATCCATCTTAAGAGCCAGTAAGAACTCTATGGGTGAGCCAATGCAGTCTGGCATATCCAGTTGAGGTAGGCTGGAGTGCTCCCCCACCCCATCAAGTCTGAGTAAGGAGTTCCAATGTAGGGAATGGGCTCCAAAACACCAGTATACACACTGGGAATAAATTCTAGTCCCACTGCCAGAGGTCCCACTAACTACCCATGTCATTCAGCTGTCATCCATATTCAGAGTACCTAGTTCAGTCCTATGAAGATTTCCTAGCTGTCAGTTCGGAGTCAGTGAGCTCTTAAATAGCTCAGTTCAGCTGTGTCTATGGGTCTCCTCCTTGTGATTTTGACCCCTTTGCTCATATAATCTCTCCTTTCTGTCTTTGCGTGGACTGGGAGCTCAATCTGGTGCTTAGCTGTGGATCTCTGCATCTGCTTCCATCAAATGCTTGATGGAGGTTCTATAATGACAATTAGGGTGGTCATCAATTGGATTATAGGAGAAGGTCAGTTTAGGCACCCTCCCCACTAGTGCTTGGAGTGTTAGCTAGGGTCATATTTGTGGGTTCTCTCTAACACCACAATGGCTCCCTTTATCAAGGTATCTTTTTTGTTATTCTAGCTCTGTCCCTGCCACAATTTAACCATCTCATTCACTCATGTTTTTTCACCACCTACCCTTACCTCCACCCCCTATGGTCCCTATTTCTCCTTTCCAGGGGTCCATGGATGTCTCTATCATTGTGTAGGGTTTGATGAGTGATTTAAGCTTTAATAATACTTCATATATATGTATATATATATATACATATATATGGGTGCCCTTTTATTTGGGGCATAAATGTTCAGAATTGATATTTCATCTTGATGGATTCTTTTCTGTGACAAATATGCGGTGACCTTCCATATCTCTTTTAATTGATTTTAGTTTGTAGTCTATTTTGTTAGATATTAGAGTAGCTACACCAGTTTGCTTCTTAAGTCCATTTGATTGGAAAGTTTTTGCTCAATCCTTTACACTGAGGGAGTATATGTCTTTGTGGCTGAAGTTTTTTGTTTGTTTGTTGGTTGATTGGTTGGCTTATTTATTTATTTATTTATTTATTTATTTTACAGCAGGATGGGTCCTGTTTTTGTATCTATTCTGCTGCTGGCCTGTGTCTTTTTATAGGGGAACTGAGATCACTTGTGTCTACTCATGTCTTCCTCCAATTGGTGCAAGCATTTTCTGTGTTTCAGGAAGCTATTCTTTGTCAGATATTTGCTCTTGGTGCAATTGGAGTTCTTGGAGAAATCAGAGCCAGTGGAGCCTATGTCTGAGAGAGAAGTTTAAGTCTGCAGCTGGAGTTCTTGTGGTGGAGCTCTCTAGAGTCTGTCTCAGGAAACCACTGAATTTGGGAAGATGAGTGGTCTTGGAAATGGGGTGAGGCTTATAGGTTAGAGGGCATGGTTAGGGTGGTAAAAGGGCGATAGTCAGGCTAGTACATACATGTCCTGCTTGCTTACCTGTAGATGGAGCTGTGATGGAGTTTGGGGTATAGTTTGTGCATTGTTGCCCAGCCCTGGGTGCTGGCACGGCTAGTCTAGCTGACTGGGAGGAGGGAAATTCACCTCTTATAATGGAGTTCTCCAGAGTCTCCATCTCAGGAAGCAGCTGAGACTGGGGGTATGGGTGGGTTTGGGGAATGAAGTGGTGCCTATAGTCTAGAGGGAATGGTGAGAGGCAGTAATAGAGTGATAGTCAGGCTTGTCTGCAGGTGTTTTGCTTGCTCAGGAACTGCAGCTGTGATGGGTATGGGGGGCCCAGCTTCTCACCTGTTGCCCAGACCTGGGGGCCGGCCTGGCTGGCCAGCTAGCAGGAGGAAAATTCACTCACTTTGAGTCTTACCCAATAATTTTGTGCTTGAGGTCAGGATAAATTAAATGACTAAATAAATTTGTCAACTTTACTCTATCCAAACAGTCCATTGATCTTTTATGCTGTACTCTTGTAAGACTATGAGAAATCCCACTGCTAATGTTTACAGAAAAAATATTATTCTTGTTAGGTATAGATTATCACTGAAAATTACCCATTAGTGTACCATGAAATAATTGTCTGTGAATCATTAATGATTACAGAAAATTGTAAAATACTTACTGCTTATAATGTGATTCAGACAATTAACTGTGAGAGAAAAAACAAGAAGAAATCAAAAAAGTAAAGATGTTTACTTTTTTAAAAAAGTACTGATTCCATTTAACCCACATGTCAAGACATAAGCTGGAAAAAAATTTAAAATGTAGACAATGTTGATAAATAATATCAGTCTATGGAATGTGATTAAGGATATAGTGAAAAAGTTTTAACTATAATTATTTACAAAGAAAAGCTGAAGTTTAATGAATAAAAGTCAATCTATGATGCTGAGAAAAAAAGAACCAAATAATCTCTACAAGTATAAAAATAGGAAGAGCAGTACAGAAATCAATTAAATAGAAAGTTAAAAGGAAAAAGCAAGAAATCTAAAAATCTTGTTGGAAAATAATTGACAATTATAATAGGTGAAATTACTGACAAAGAGAAAGAGAAAAATGTTTTTAATAAAAAGGTAATATATTCATAAATATGGCCAATTCAACTTGAATGCTATCTACAAAGACTTTACAACATTGAATCAATTATTTACAGTCTTCACCAAAGCAATAGTATCTAAGAGATGGTACTAATATTACATATATATAACCTTTCCATAAGAGAAGGAATACAATTTCCTACTTTCTATTACAAAATGGGTGTAATCGTGATATAGAAACTACACATGGACACTGTAACATAAGAATATATCTATATTGTGACTATATGATCTTGACTAGTTTATCTATAGAATATAACTATTTATTAAGAGCTGAAATGTAGTAGAGAGAAGATCATGATTGAGAACCAGTCCATACCAGGACATTTTTACAATTAAAGACAGATCCAGAAAGCATCTGCCATATTAGGACAGTTTCCCTATCTTCTCTGACTTTTTAGTTTTGGACAAAGAGCAAAAGCTGCCTGCTCTGGATGGTAATCAGGGCCTGCAAATACAAAGTGTTCCCCAAATCCAATTTTCTTCATCCATTACCACTACATCTGAGCATCACTCCATTTTAACCAAACCATTACTAGTGGATGGAATGGCAGCACAGCCATTCAAAATTAACCACCACCCACTACCACAGAGCTGCTGCCATTGTCCAGCTCTTCCTAGAATAGAACATTGATCACTACATTGTGGGCACTATCTCTCAATAGATTTTGAAAATCATTAAGTGTCTTTAATCTGTCTCTCTTAAGTTGTACCTTTTGAGGTCTAATTGTTTGTAAGCCTATTTTATATCTTAAATAATTGATAGAATCCCCTCTTTGTATCTTTTCAGGGGCAATGTGAAGTCCCAATCAGGCAACACCTTCTCCAATTCTTTAAACAGTCTTTTTAAGGTGTTTATGTCTGGGTCCGCTAACAATATATTATCTATATAATGGTAAATGATGGATCATGGGAATTGTTTGCGTATTACTTCTAATGGTTGTCGGACAAAATATTGGCATAGGGTGGGGCTATTTAACATCCCTTGTGGAAGATCCCTCTATTGGTACCTTTTCACTGGGTGTGCATTATTGAAAGTAGGTATAGTGAAAGCAAACTTCTCTTTATCTTGTTCTTGTAGAGGTATGGTTAAAAAAAAAAGTCTTTCAGATCAATAACTATATTGACCATCCTTTAGGTAGCAAAGAAGGTAAAGGTATATTAGAATGTAAGGTGCCCATGGGCTGAATCACCTTATTAATTACTCTTAAATCTGTCACCATTTATGGCAGGGAATACATAGCAAGAGTTACATAGTGGGCCACCTTAACCAAATGAGATATCTGAGAAACAATCCCTACTACAGCCTGTTGTTTCATGCAGGTGCTTGCAGTCTGTTCAGTGAACTTCCCATTGCTATTCTTGTTGATCAATTCTTTCACTAGTACAGAAATCTCTGAAGATTTGGTGGCTGACAAAAGTAACAGAAACTTTACCTCTCTTCTTACATTTTTTTCTAACTCTTTTAGACTTACAGGTACATGAAGGCTTCTGGCTGAAGCAGCCTTGCTTTGGCTAGAAGGTCTCTCTGCTCTGGAGAGTGTTTGCTACTCCCTGAAAGATGAAAAATCCATCCTCCTCTGTGAACTCTCTCTTTGTCTGGGGATCCTGAGAAGTAAACATCTCCTTAAACAGAATATCATCTCTCCTCATTATATAAATGGGGCCAGTTCTCACTGACTCTCTCTAATCTCCCTAACATTGTTCTCTGGCTTCCCTTTGAAAAATAATTCTACATGAAATGCTTCAGTTTTTGAATTGTATTTACATCACTGGGATGTTGCCTGTGTTTAGTACCTAAATTACATCTCTGTGATGAAAATTTTCTACCCACTATGAGAACACTTGGATTAAATGTAATTTTGCTACATTTTCTTACTGTTGTTAGATTGATTTGTTAAATTTATATTATTGTTCATACTTTATTTTGTCTGCTGGTCTAGCTGTTAGCTTCTATCTACAAAAAAGAGACTTGCTGAAGTCTAAATAATGAGTGATAGTTAACTTGTTAGTTCAAGTCTTTGAAAACAATTTTTTTCAAAGTTTGATCAAATAAACAGATGTTAATTTATTTTAATCTATAATAAATTTAATACCACAAATTTTCTTTATTATATTATTTTATCTTATAACTTTTTGTTGTGTCTCCTAAGTGCACCAAAGCATGCTTTTATGTGCTACTTTTTGAAATAAATTATTTGTTTTATAATCAGGGAGTTTCAACTTCTTGACCTTATGGCAAGACATTGTCATATACAAAATCCAGGTTAGAGAGGTATACAAATCAGTTTCTAAAATTAATTTCATAATGTTTGAAGTAATTTTGGTTTTGTTTTAGACAGAATTCTCAACAAAAATTTTGTGTTACTCAGAGCTCTCCTCAGCATCAAAGGCCACAAGTAGGGCACAGCTGGATGAGCAAGTTCCCTAAAAGAATTTGATTCAGGTTAAATTAACATATAAGTGAACTTAATCTAATACCTTTTAAGTTAAGCAAATACAACAAATCAGTTCTTTCAGATTTGCTGGTATGAATGGATTAAAAAATTATTCAATAGTTGTCAACATATTTTGTTTGTCATTATTATTAGTTTAAAATTTGAATTGGCTGTTTTCTATTATTCTTTAGAATTTTCTACATGTATACAGTTAAATATATTTACCCATTATTTCTTTATCTGTTCCCATACTTTTTCACCATGGCACCTACCATTTTTTTTTCCTATTTTTGGTCAACATATTAAGTCCAGTAAGTATTGTTCATATCTAGGTGGATGTTTTGCCATCTTTTAGAACCTTGAGATTTTACAAATGACCACATCCTCAAAACAGAGGGCTTTTTTATCTTGTCTACCACATTTCCTCTGTCAATAGCTACTTACATTTTTAAAAGTTACTATTTACTTAATATTATTTCCTTCTTAAGTCTGTAAAAAATTTAAAGATAAAATAATTAGTTACAATTATCTAATAACAATTTTTTAAAAAGTTAAAACAAGTTTAAAAGACATCAAAATATTGTTTTTAATTAATAATACAAGTTAAATACAAAACAAATTAAATACAATCCTTTAGACTCACCAAAATAAAATAAATAATAAAATACTTTCTTCAAATCTGTCAATTGTTAATAAACTAGACATTCCTTATATAATTATTGCTTATATATTATTATATATAATTACCTATTATATATAGTCTTTCCTATGTTAATTATAACTTTCTTTTTATTTTTGACACAAAAATATGTGGATGTATATTACATATTTAATAAAACCTGAATATTGGGGAGAGAGCACCCAGTGAAATCCTAGGCAGACAGCTCAGGAAATTCTTAAACTTTCAATACAAAGATAAATAGCTCCCATCCATGTACTAACCAGGCCCGACCCTGCTTAGCTTCCGAGATCAGACAGATCAGGTACGTTCAGGGTGGTATGGCTGCAAACCACAAACTCTGAACAGCTTGGGATCTGAAACATCTTGGACGGGTACCTTCAATCCCACTCTCTCCAGAGGAACATCTGACCCAGTCTTGATGTTGGGATGTGGAAAGTGGATCTGCCTGGAGTAGATGCTGAACTAAGCCACCTTAGGACCTTGGGATCTCCTGCCCTTGCTAGGGAGGAGATAAGAAGATGAGGAGAAGAGAGAGTGACTGGGCAGGGTAGGAGGGGGAAGGGAATTTGAACAAGGGAATACATGGATAATAAATGAGACTTTATTCATAATAAAAAAGAAACTAAAACAAAACAAAAACAAAAACAAAAAAACCTAGCTCGTCAAACTCCAAACTCTGCATCTCTATGTCTCATGCCAAAGCACTCTTCAGATCTCCACCTTCTTTTAGGTTTGTTGACTGTAACACACTTCTTTCTCTTAGGCTGGTTCCACACCAGGTCTGCAACTTTCCTCAACAGCCATCCCATGACTTTGGCATCTCCAATATTTTGGGGTCTCCAAGGCCATCCAGGATTCAACTTTACACAATGGACTATCTAGGCCTCTATGCCTGGACATTCCTGACACATTCCTGGTCTCAGCGGCTTTCCTTAGGAGATTTCATAACTGCTTTCTTCTATCATTGACTCTAAAGCCTGAACCACATGGCCAAAGATACTACGTTCTGCTATTTGCTGGGCTTGAGACATGGTCCCCTCATTCAGTTACCTCTGTACCAGTTTTCTGATTTTTCACTGTTGTCTTTACTGCCTAAACTTGGCTGTCCTGAAATTCAATCTGTAGACCAGGTTGGCCTCAAACTCAGAGAATTCCCCTTTTTTTGTCTCCTGCGTGCCAGAATTAAAGGAGTGCTCCACCACACCTTGTCCTAAACTATTCTTTAGTTCATTCTCACAGGATAGAAGCTCAGCTGGGGGAGGGGCTCTTGCTCTGAGGGCACCACTTCTTTCATTCCATTTCACTTCAGGCTTTGTTTAATCTTTTTGACTCCTTGAACTGGGTATTCACTTTGCCCATCATCTTGGGCTATAAGTCCAAGAGAAGCAGTGTTTTCTGCCTGCTAGTAACAGATTCAGGGGCTTAGTCCGTTATCATCAAGGCAGGATACACAGCCTTGCTTAAGCAGGCATGGTGCTGGAGAAGGAGCTGAGAGTTCTACATCTTGATCTGCTGGCAGCAGAAGGAGGCTGTGACACTGGATATGGCTTTAGCATATATGAGACCTCAAAGCCTGCCTCCACATTTATTCTTCTTTTTCCTTCTTTCATCCTTTCTTTCTGTCTTTTTTTTAATTTTTAATTTTTATTTTTTTGAGGCAGGGTTTCTCTGTATAATAAATAGCCCTGGCTGTTCTGGAACTAGATTTGTAGATTGGGTTGGCCTTAGCCTTGAACTCACAGACATTAACCTGCCTGTGCTTCCTGAGAGCCTTATATTCCTGGGTACACCTTCAGAGTACTGGGATTAAAGGTGTGTGTCACCATGCTCAGTTTGTATGTCCCTTTTCTAACTTGCCACTTTACTGAATGCATTATCAGCTCTCAGAGAGCCTTGGTAGAATCTTCAGGATCACTAATGTATAAATAATTCTATCCGATTATTTATCTGAAAAAAAGAAACTTATTTTTTAATTTTAGATGGTTAATATATAGTTCATATTTTCTGTTTCAAATTCAACTTCTTGGGTTTTCACTAACAAAGTAAGTGATGTGCTCTTTGTAACATTTATAGGAATTGGTTTAAAATATAAATTTTATATTCACAAAGATAATTTTCATATTTTCTGTTTGTTAGGTCCTAACTACTTAGGAAACTGATTCTTTACAGTGAGGCTTATTTTAAAATATATTTTTGTTAAGCATGTTACTTAGTAGCAAAATTTCAAAGCACTATTGACTCTTCTAAATTGATGTAGCTGTTTTTTGGCGGCGGGTGGGGGTGTTGTGAACTGTACTTGGAAGTCAAGGTTGATGAAAACAAAGGAGATAAAGAGATGATGAATATTTATTCCCCTGCCTTAGGTCAGCCATGTCCCAGGGGTTGATTTGACATCTCTAAAAGGTCTATACAACTCTAGCAAGTCACCTTGTTCCCTTATCTGAGTGGCCTAAGAGACCCACTGTTAAACACTCACTACTAATTCTACAAAGAAGCCCGGTTGCTGAGGAAATATCTTCAGTGCTTATAATAGTGAATTACACTGTTACTTGACTCATCTTAGCAGACAGCTAAATGAACATTAAAATATTGAAAGTATTCATTTAAATAACTGCCAAAGAATAAGACATAATTTTGACTGACCTTTACAATAACAAAAAGATTATTCTTGGCCACCTACATGGTATTACACATTGAAAGAAAATATAAAAAAAATAAAATATTAAACATATTACTAAATACATTTCTACCAGCCCCAATCAGTTTCCTTATTCTAATGGGCTTTAAGTGGAAAACCTGGGCTCTATAAAGACCTACAAAGGCAGTTTCTAGTACCCAATTTATATAACTAGCAAAAGACACTGTTAACTCTTTTTGGACATTTCATTGGTTGTCAGACTCTAGAAAATAACTAACTAGATCCATCTATCAAAGATAAGACCCCTTTCTTCATAAAATACTCAAAAATAAAAGAAAAGCAATTAAAGACTTAAGATTTGTAAAAGAATCATCAGGGTCAGTTTTCTATAAGTAAATATATAAGCACATGAAATTATAATGTTTATACAAACTTTGCCTATACACAATTACACAAATTTTCTCATTCTTTTTTTTCCTACTGAACTGTAGGTGAGTAGCAGCAATCTTGGAAATGAAGCCATTGTTTTAAGTTGTATATCCTCAAGTGAGCCCATAAGGCTCAGGTGAACAGTTTTAAACAAATAGTCACATAAATGATCTCAATTCAACTCAGTGGGTGATAAAACAAGAAGATGTGAAAAATGGACTTGTGAGGAAAAATTGAGGTCGATGGGTGGGGGATGGGAAAGGGCAGAAAGGAAGTAACCAGAATGCATTATATGTGTGCGTAAAATTGTCAAAAATAATTTTAATAAAGTTTATAGTAACACAACCACCACCCCCACACACACCAAAAACAATTGACATGCAAAATTAATGCAAGCTATAGTTTGGTTAGTACGGACATCACTGGCTATTTGTCTTATATAGAGATAAGTTTGCTTTGCTGGCAGATTGTGACTAGTTAAAAGTTAGCTGCTGTACTTAGCTGAGAAGAGCATGTCACAAGAATATACTATGATTAAGTTGTAATTCAAGCTGTAGTTATTGAAGGTAAGTTCACTACAGTAATGTTCAGTGTTTGTTAAACATTGTCACTGTTTTGACCATTATAAAAATAGTGCCTTTTTGAAGTGTTCTAGTGAAATTAAAACTTTGCTCATATTTCACAATAAATACAAATTTAGTGTTGTCAGATATTTGAGCTTACTTGTTAACCATCTATCCATATTCTCATGCTAGACATTCTGGGAGACAGGACAAGT
Source organism: Sigmodon hispidus (assembly GCA_004025045.1). Lineage (NCBI taxonomy): Eukaryota > Metazoa > Chordata > Mammalia > Rodentia > Cricetidae > Sigmodon > Sigmodon hispidus. Next base: position 40,514 of record PVIH01006503.1, on the reverse strand, counting down.
TAGTGAAGTGGTGTTTTATAATCTTAGAATCATAGCATAACCTAATTTAATAAGTTTGCATGGCTGAGTCTTCTCCATGATTCTAGAGTAAAAGTTAGGTTGAGTACATCAAGGAGACATTTAAAATCCTGTAAAAAGTCCATTTAGCTTCTCACAGCACTTTTTTTGAATTCACATTCTTAAAATATTGTGTAGGTTATGAAACTGCCTTTGTATTTTCTTTAACTGAGCCTCTGAATTTCCAAGGTAATCTGTTAATTATCTTTGTAAAGGTAGATGTCCTTGGTATTTACTGCCTCTTTTTGTTCTCAGGATTATTTATACTTCTACTGTGGAACTCAAGCCTAACTCTACTTCCCACACAATTTTTCAGAACCTGTACCTTAGCATCAGCTCTTCCCCAAGTCTCAGTGCATCAGGATGAAATTCTCCTACATTTCCCCCTTCGTGTCAACTTTGTTACTTCAATATACATATAGCAGTTGTTTCTCTGGATAACACACAGACAAGCCTATCATCTATCTGTATAAACCCCAGACCCCTTAAGCTCTTTGGAATATATAATATAGAGCTGCTGAAACTGCCCATAAATATGATTTTGTTTTATGACATCCCATGTGGCCTCTCCCAAAGTGCTATAATAGATAGGGTCCTTGTGGCTCTCTTACTCTGCTTAGTTTATGAGGGTGAGAATGAGTTCCTGTCAAAGAATCTCTACATCTCTACAGTACAAGATTAGTTCAGAAAGTCATCTTCAAAAGAAAGCTGCAGTTCCTTTCAAGACCCAATTGTGAGTAGTGTGACATTGTGGCTGAATACAACCAATCAAAATTAACCAATATCTGGTAAATCTAATTATATAGGAAAATATTGTTTTCTAGTAATATGACAAGCTTATTAAGATTATATGATAGAATAAAAGTAAAGAATATTCAAAATCATTTTGTAAAAGAATGAGAGGAGACACTTTACTACTAACACAAAATCTTTTTTAAAATTCTACAACATTTTCACCTTTTGTCTAAATAAAAAGGAAGGTTTTGACTAGTGTAACTACATACCACAAAACTGTTATAAAGTAAGAATTAGTTTACAGTATTCAGTACATTTACCTTTAGCAAATTCGAGAAGGCACTCTACCATTTAAGCATCTAAGTGACTCCAATGTGTTATACATAATTTACTTTGTATCATAATTAAGGAAAACTGCAGCTATAACTATATAGTCTTTAACTCCATCAAAGATTGAGAAGGATGTGTAACATTATCTAACAACAGAGACATTTGGCTGCCTGGACAGTCACTCAAATTTCCTCTGCATTGTTGGGGCATTTATCTTAAGCCTTCACACCTAGAGTATCTGGCAGACTTTTTAATGAAGCAGGAAATTTGAAAGACTGTCTTGCCTATGCAAAGTTTGTCAGTCTCATCTGTGTTCTGAAGAACTTCTGGCAGTTTCTTCGGTGAAGCAGGAACCCTGAAGGATCATCCTGCCTCATTTTGGCAAAGTTCAGCAGTCACTTTCCTGTCAGTCTGCACAGCACATTGTCAGCAGCCAAAGGCAAAAACAAATTCATTGCCCAGTGACTAACCCTGCCACAACAAAGCAAACTCTACAAGGAGTTTCTTCAATGCATCATCTCTGAAGTAAATTGGTGCTGCCAGGAGCAAATGTGTCTCATTGTCATGAAAACCTTTAAGTTAACAAAACATTTTTTTTTTTAATTATAGAAATTTGATACTACCACAGTGATGCAAATGAACCAGAATAGCATCATTATGTAATATGAGTGCTGGTGGTTGTCTAGAGGATTGGTGTAGAAAGTACAGGAAAGACAGAAGACCAAAAGGCAGAGAGTAACAGCTCCATCTCTTCAGGATAGCAAGAGTCCTAGGCTGAAAGTTAATTAAATGAGTTTTGGCTTAGGTATTTGCTATGGCTCTGAGGTCCTCCTCTTTTCCAGAATGATTCTCTTTAAGATATCTTTTCCTGTGCCTTCTTACCATTTCTTCATGAAATGTCTTCTGAGAACAGTGAGTTTCCTTGCTTTCCTTACCACATGAAAAGTCTATAAATGTGAGTGAATCTGAGTCCAGTGTAATACATCTTACATAAATTATATGAAACTAATTGGCTTTAGTTTTGAAGATAATAGGTATTGCTCCTCCACAAATATATTTTAAATTCCAAATGGATTAAGAAACAAAACATGAAAAACAAACTTTTATTACTTAAAAAGCAAGAGCTCTAGATAGTAAAAACAGTGACAAACATCACTCCCCATAAGGTAAAATGGTGCTTAATTTAATGTCACTAAAATTACTATTTTTCAACCAAAAGGCTAATAAAGAAAATATATAATTAACATAAAACTTGATCAATATCTTCTTAATGCATGTACTGCAAACATTATTATACAGGTAACATCAAGAAAAGATATAATTTTTTTAAAGGGAGAAATACAATAACTTTACAAATATAAGTAAGTTAATGAATGACATTTCACGGAAGACTAAAAAATATGCCCAATTTTAGCATTCTAAGAAATATTTACTAAGATCAAAAATGAGAAAAAAATTATTCTACTTCCTGTGCAAATTCAACACCCCAGCAATATCAAATCTCTTCAAGTTGGAAGCAATGTGTATTTATATATTGTTCATTGGATCATAAATTGGTGTTACTATTATGGAAAGTGTATTCCTATGTAGCTTTGGTGTTAGTTATTACTGGATATATTGTATATTGGTGTATTTTTTGTTCCCCAAGTTTACAAGCCTTCTGTCAAAAGTATGTTCTATTACTGCTCATATTCAAAGTGTAGGGTATGAAAATATAAGCTTATGAGAGCACTTTACCAAGGCAGTGTTCTCCACTGAAATTATTTGTAACAATAGTCTCTTACAAATTTTTACTTAAAGATGTTTGTGTTCTTTTTAGAACTATATACTTGCTGCTGTATGGCAAAATATTAATATATTTTTAACTTTAAAATTCTGCATAACTATCATCTTTGAGAGAAGAGAAAATTACTAAAAGATGCCTTAAATACAACATATTTTGGTTTGGAATTCTGTAGAAAGTATTTCGCTAAAAAAAGAAAAAAAAGAAAAAGAGGATCTTGGATCTTGTCTACACAAAGAAAATTCTGGACATGCAATTGTTTCTTGGCAAATCACCCATCTAGATATACCTTCTGTATGTGTAAAGCAATGTGAGCAAATACCAGATTTGTTCACATTACATTACAAGAAGTCATCAGTGAGACTGAGAAGGTGTCAGTACCTTTCCCATTGGAAAGCATCTACCTAGGAAGACAGAACAGTTCTATCTTTTGAAAGATTTGTTTTCTTCCTGCTGGCTCTTTAGGTTTTGATTTGATATTTCTAAGCTTTCTGGTTGTGTTGTCTTTGTTTTTGAGATCAACTGTAAGTGTTGAATAACAGGCTTTTTTAATTGTACTGTGAAAAGAATAAGGAGATAAACATTCACTTTATAGATGTGCCTCACATTACATGGCCTAAAGAAACTCTTGAACATGTTACAGGAGACTGCTATATAGTGTCTCTGTTGCCATTGTTTAATAGTAAAATCAACCAAAAATTAACAAAAAATCCTTTGTGCTAATAGAAGACTGGACAAGTTATATTTCTATAATAAGGTATTATACTTCAAGAAAGAGGAATATAGTAGTTAAATACCTCAATGTAGATAAATTTCATGAACACACATAAATTAATATAATAACAATTGAATAGAACATCATTTATATAATGTAAAGTATGCAAATACTATATTGATAAGTGAATCATATATATGCATAATTATTAAAAGACAATCTCAGAATGATATCTAGTTCTGAAGGAAAGGGTGATATGTTCCAAGGTGGATATGAAGAATAATATGTTATTGATAAAATACTACTATATAAACTGGGTGATATATCTTATATATGTGTATAAATACATGCCTGAATATATATACACATATGTATAGGCAAATAGAAATTTGAATGTATAAGATACCAGAAACAAGTATATAATCTTAAAAGCAGGTTTTAGCACAGCATATAAAACTGCATAATATTACAAACACCTAAGATATATTGTTATTATGAGCACCTAATATACAAGTTAATATAACCATATAAATATTTATAAAAAGTATTGTTGACTCATTATAGAAAGTAGAGAAATAAAATATGGAAAATGGAAATATTAAAGTTAGGAAGTGGAGAAATAAAATATAGGAAATGTAAATATTTAAAAGTTTAGGAAATGGAGAAACTTATCATTAAGCTAAGCCAACCACTTCTAATATGAAACATCATCCTTATACTCAAATGCCAATTACAATAAATCAGATTCAGGACATAATTATGCCATTGTATACAGTATGCTATTGTAGTACTTTAGTCAAAGAGGAAAACTGAAAATAATTAGAATAGAGTCTTTCTAAGCCGATGAAAATCTCCAATTACATATAGTTATCTAAAATATTATTGCAATTATATAATGAATTACATGAGACATATTTTTGATATACCAACTTTAAATCTAAAGTGGGGGTGTGTCTGCAATCCAATGGCCAGCAGATTAATGATCTATGGGAGGTACGAAGGTAGTTCAGTTCAATATTGACTAAGCAGCCAGTGTTGGTCAAACTCTGAGAATCTGATGCCAAGTGTTTTCTTTCAGACATATTAGATCAGAGCACAATTTCCCAAAAACTTTCTTGCTGATAATTCACTCAATCCCATGTGCACAATAAAGCATAAATCTCTTGAAGGAACAAAGTAAGCCTTAAAAAACACATTGAAATTCTTTGCAAACTGTATGTGGAAAACTTTCGAAAAAGATAGGTTTTAGGTAGAATGAGAGACACAACCTTGCCATAAGGGGTAGGGAAACGGTCTGATGTGGTCTTGGTTCACAAAGATAATGCAAAGGCAAAAATGCAATCCTCTACCAGCTACCAAAACCCAAGGAATACAATACCTGTTCCTTTTCTTGAAAAAACAACTCTTTGTGCTAAGAGTCCTGGTTTTCCAGGTTCCACAGTACTTATCTGTGAGCACAAGAACCTCCATGCATCCTACAAAATAGTATAATTTTATTTTTAAAATTAAGAAAAAGACTGTCCAGTTTTACAGTTATTATGACAATTAGAATCAAAAACATTTCTCATAGCACCTATCTGCTGTAATAATATATATTTAATGAAACCAGTCTGGAATATCAGAAAGCAGATACAAGTCAAGCCAGGAGGGTCAGAGAGGGTCATTAAAACTCACACATTTAATCCCAGCATGAGGTGGGGGGGAATGGGGGTGAGGGTGGGGAAATGACCTACTCCTTTAATCTCATACCTTCAGAGACAGAGATCTTTTTGTGTTTATATGAGTTGAAGGCTTAACTAGGGCTAACTACCAAATGGTAGTACCTCAACCTTTAATCTTAACTCTGAAATATGATGCAGAGCTGAACCCAGAAGTGAAAAAACTGGGTGAAAAAGGTATTTAAGGCAGGTGTAGAAAGATAGATTTATTCTGTAGAAGCAACATGAAGCCAGGATGAGAAAGCTGGAAGATAGCTTGGTTGGGTGAGATTTGACTGTGGTCTGTTTCCTCTCTCTGATATTTCAGCTTTCCCCCAGTATCTGACTGAGTTTTCATTTAATAATAACTAGAATTAATGTTACAATCTGCATCCATATTTTTTTCCTGACTACAGTTTGGTGAAACATCAGTCCTTCTAAAGCCAATGCTCATCCATTAGTTTCATCACACACACTAATATTTGCAAACAGCAACTGGCTATAAATTACCTTAATTACAGTTAAAATTTTAGAGCAGAGCAGCAAAGCTTCCAAAATAGATTTTCCTAAAATATCTGGGTATCTGGTCATCATTTATAAGTGTGTTTCTTAGGGAAAATAATTATAAATTTTTAACTAATGACTTACAAATCATTTAGTCCAACTGTCATATTGATAAAACATCAAGGAAACAATATTTAAGACAAATGTATATTAGAAAAGAGCAATGGTGTGTATGTGGGGGTGAGATGTCCATCTTTTTAGGTGGTACATAGCAAAGACTGGTTAGACAATATTGTAAAACAAGCACATGATTTCATGAAACATTTAACCCAGAAAATTAAACTTATTATTGCTGACTTTACAGTCTATACTACAAAGAGCTATAGAACTAGACACAATCAAATGTCTTATGTCAAGACAGGGAGAAAGGCGAAAATCACATTAACCTAATGGCTTTTTGATTCTTGTATTTCCCATGCATGTCTAGATACTTGGGTAGGTAGTTATACCTAGTTTTCCTTCAGAAAACTGACTTTAACTCACATTTGATATTCTTATGAAATAAATTTATGTCCAGTTATCAAAAAGAGGAACTGTAGACCCATTTTCCCAATGATCCTGTCCTATGGATCTTAGGACAGAAATATTTGACAGACATTTGCAAAATGTTAGTGTAAAGACCTGGTTCTTCTACTATCTTTCATATAAAGAAAGAAAAACTGCCCACATTTGTTTGCTTATTTTTTTGAGTGTGTTTTGGGGACAGAGTCTCATGTGTATAGTATGGTCTTAAACTTCCTGAACATGAATTTGGCATTCTGATCATCTTATCTCAGCTTCTCAAGGGCTGGGGTTATAGACATGTGCTACTCCTGGCTTAATTTATTGTTCACCAATCATCACTTATTTTCTTATAACCATTTCTAAGTCATGCTAATAAAGATATAGAAATGTCCTTATCTTAAGCCATCAAGTTTGCACTGGTTGCATGTAGCTGGCATCAAATTAATCAAATAAAATTTTTCTGAGATTTCCTGCTGATATAGCTTATGAAGTTAATATTTAGAATGACAGATATTTCAAATATAAATTGGAAAAATTCTCCTGTTGGTCTGCCTGGTTGTTTTTCTTTATCTCCAGGGTGCCAAACACTTTAGCACTAGCATGAACCTGGTTTCTTTGTGAGAACTGAGCTCTCTTTTATCTGACTTTCCCAAATACTGACATTTTGACACTTACATTGAACATTATTTATTCACTTCTGTAATACAAAGTATATTATTTCCTTTTATAACATAGTATGCTAAAAGATTTGTTTACTTACTTCATTATAAATGATAGTTTATACATTATGAAGTTATTCTTATTTTCAAAGTACATTTTGATTTATTATAAATTACACTTGGATTATTGCTCCATTTGCAATTGTTTATAAATTTGCTTAGTGCTGCAAATTTGGAAAACAAGTAAATCATATTTTAAGGGGTTAGATTGTATTCCAATCACTATTATTCAAAAATATATACCTGACAAGAAAGAAAGAAAAAGAAAAAGTCATTTTAATGAAATATGGTTCTATTCTTTAACTATTATTTAATATTAATGAATTTCCACTCATAAATTTTCTCTGCTCTCTATCAATTAACATCAAATGTGTGTGAAAGTGTGTGTGTATGTGTGTTTGTGTGTGTGTGTGCGAGAGAGAGAGAGAGAGAGAGAGAGAGAGAGAGAGAGAGAGAGAGAGAGAGATTTGTTTGGTTGAGAACAGTCTCCAGACTCATTTGCCATGAGTAACTATAGCAACCTGTAAGTCACATCCCACTCATTTCTGCAGAAGAAATAACAAAGGATTCTGAGTTAAAGCTAGCACTAGGCTGGCACAGCATGCAAAATGAGCTATTAAATATTCCTCTAAATTCTGTGTACAATTCTTTTCTCAGTAATTGTTATAGTCATTTCCCTTTTTCTTTTCATTGTTTTGATACCCACGGTTTTACAACTCTTCCAGACTTCTTTGTTTGCACATTGTGCTGGAGCCCTGTCCCTAAGCTACTGACAGTGATCTCAAGGTAACATCATTCCTTTCTTAACTAATCCAGTATATCAAAGCTGTCTGTATTTAAGAGAGATCAAGAAACCCATAGTGCTCAAGAAAGGATGATCACCAAGCTTAAACCTTTCATGTGATTCTCTTCCTCATAATTTTAAACTCACAAAAGTCCTAGGCAAGAGATGAGTTTTTGTTTTCAAGATAAATGTGACATGTTCCCATCTTGCATAAGTACTGAGAGCTTTCGTCTTTCTTGTTAAATACCACAATAGTTTACTACATAAGACTTATTCTTGACCAACACTCCATAAATCCTCAAGCTACTCTTCAGCACATCAAGCCTGTTTATATCTGTACTCACTTATGCTAGCCAAATGCCTCTTTCCTCAGACCCCTGGGAGCTTGTCTTATTGCAAGTTATTAAAAGAGATCCCCTATGTACATATGTGCCCATAGTATCAGTGTTTCCAGATTTCCTAAAATTGGCCACCCATTCCTTAAGACAATATTAGACACTTTAAATGTTAGCTTGCTATGCCAATTTCCATGCTGATCATGTTTCCTTTTAAACAGAAAGAATTAAAGTAAATATCATATGCTCTACCCACACATAATCACATTCAAGATCATCTTTGTTACAGCCCACACTGCTGTGAAGAGGTGTTTTCCATCCTTTCAAGTAATCACTGATCCTTTTAAAAGTTTGTCTTAAAAAAACAAACTAGTGAAGTTGGATTAGAAATCAACATTTCCATCTCTGCAAACAGGTACTTAGCCATGTTATAAATTGCTACATAGTAGAGACTTTTACATAAGGCATCATTACCTGAATATCATTTGTCTACAGAGACTTGAGACTCTCTGAGCAAAACGATAATTCTGCTTCACCATAGAGCAAACTCTTCTCTTATATCTGTATCTGATATATTATCTTTAGATAGTCATTCTGCAAGATAACACTTTTTATCTTCAGAAATTCTCCATCAAAATGCAAATGGGACTCATGGGGCCAGGAAACACATGCTAAGGGGCTTATTTATTAGACAGAATCCTAGGGAGGCAGGAGTTCAGGATTTCATTACCTGCTAAGAGTACTTCCATGCAGATTTAAAAGTCTCCTTGCTTGCAGGCAAGCAAAGAATGACAGAGTGTTCTCTAGGGCCAGAGCAGGGAGGAGATGAACAAGACCTGGAGCAAAACACAGAGGCAGATCGCAAGGCTTGGTAATTGTGTTCTGATTCAGACAGCATTAATGAGTCATCTGTCATCTGAAAATGCTTATCATTCATGGCTGGAGAGAAGTGCAATTTGCTGGAAAATAGAGCACTTGAATTCAAAAGCCCTAAATCGTAGGTACTGGATTGAAAGAGCAGCTTGTGTCAACGTGGAGCTTGAGTCTGGAATGTTTTAAAGATGGTCTCATAGGTACCAGTTGCAAGACTTTGGTCAAAGCCACGCATCTTGTCGGGTCCTCTGCCACAACAGAGAGGCAACATTTGTGTCTATCTAAATGGGCTAGTTGTGAAATTTAGTCAGAGAAGCAGATGTTCTGTGTGTCAGCAAAATATGAACAGTACAAGCACCTTACTCCTGCTCTTAGGGCTACCTACCATAGAAGAGGCCTTGGCACATGTACCACACTTCTCTAGGTATTCTATTTGATCTTATTTATTTAATCTCCAACCCAAGGACTCTAGCACAGGTATTTTTGAAACTTCTAGTACTGTTTATAAAACACAAATAATATTAAGCACACAAAAATAAAATATTAAATATTTTAAAATAATAAATATTAAATTAAATAGTATAAGCACAAAATAATAATAAAACACAAATATATTAAGTGACTTCATCAAACTTAGACATTGGAGTTGAGTTTAGGCTGTTTGATCCAAGATTTAAGATGTTTTAAATAAATTGTTATACACCTATTTATTCATTTTGCTTGCATCCATGTGAACACACATGTTGTACATGTCATTTTCCTTAATAATTATTGTATAATTATAATTGTTACAAACAAATGCTATACTCATAAGGAATTTATCATAAAGGCTATATTGAGGCTGATGAGAGAGGCAGGAGGCATATATATTCTCAACACAAACCTGATGACCTGAGCTGGATCCTCAAACCTACAGTGGAAGCCAACAGCTAAGTGCTGCAAGTTCTCTGACCTCCATGTGCCTACCCTAGTGTGATGTCTGCACCCTCCCCTCCACACACAGTACCCCATACACATCCTACACCCACCCCTGCCATGCTTACATGCCATACACACTACAAATCACCTGAGCAAAAGACAACTGTAACTTTCCCTATCATCTCAATGCCTTTGGTTACTTTTGACCACACTAAGGCTAAATATAGTAGTACCCCTGAGGTGTACTTCTTAAAATGTTATCTGCTTTATAAATCATGTGGGGTGTTGTTAAAATGCAGTATGTAATTGAGAAGATCTGGGTAAGATGATTCTAGTAAGAAGCAGGCTTTTAAAACAAGTCCTTAGCTGTTGACATCACTGTGGCTGATGATGTCACTGTGGCTACTGCCCCTGCTAACAACATACTTCTTTGAATTAGGATATTCCTAGATAATTTATTGATTAAACTTTTCTATAACAATATATATGTAATATATATGTATACATATATAATTCACTTTAGTTGATTTTACCTTTCTACTCTTTCTTGTCTCCCTCTCCTGTTATCTATCATCCTTCTGACAAGTCTAATTTTCTGTCATCAGTTTGGAGTGATTTGGGGCTATATGGCAAATTTTTGTCAAATTTTGACAAGTGAACTCCAAAAATAGTATTAGTGTGTTATGAAAGAATTCTGCCAAGACTTGGCCACTATCATACCAAAATAGGTTTTCTTAAAAAAAAAAAAAAAAAAAAAAGAAAGAAAAGGTGGGTGTTTGCTCTTTAACCTACCTTTTCATTTACCATTGTTTATTCTGAGGAATTGAAAAATTCTTTGCAGTTTTCCTGTAAGAGAGTAAAGATGCCATCTTTTAAAGAACATTCAAGGGAGAAAAATTGTGAGTCAATATAATACCTATCAGTAGTCTAAGATATAATTGTTACACCTCATCATTTGGAGATAATGACCAGATGGGTTAAGCTGAAATAAATTTTCTCTAACATTGTTTCTAAACTCGGGTGCTTAAAGTCTGGATCAAAGTGAATGCTCTATCTAGCAAACTACATTCTAACTTGATAGGTAAACCAATCATAACATAAGCTCAGAGGCTATGCATGTAATTAAGAACTGGCTTGTATCCCATTGCAACAGTTAATCTTCAACCAATTATGATGAGCCAACTCTAGCCCATCAGGAACTGTACACAATGGTTGGACAGGGATTCTGAAGTCTGCTCAGAAAGTCTGCCCTCTTCTAAAACCTTAAATTTCATCAAATAGCTAATTTTCTTTTAGCAAGTGTCATTAAAGAGATCATGCCAGCAGGATACATCCTGGTGCTTTCTATTTCTAATGAGAGAAAAGAGGGACTTTATACTATTCATGCAGCTGAAAGTTCACAGAAACCCAACACAGGCTGCAGGATGTCTGCTACTCACAACATAATCTCAGGGGAAATAAAAACATTTCCAGTCATTTCAGATTGGCAAGAAGGCCATGAAATCTAGAATTTTACATTCCCCACCTAACTAAAAATTAAAGATATAAATAAAGCAAAGAACACATTGGGGGACAGATTTTTTTTTTGGCTGATATTTGCTGAAAAAGATATTTTATCAAAGTCCTGAACCACAGAATTCAAAGCCAATAGTAGATATGATGGTCACCACCACTGACATGGGATTTCTCTAAGTATAAATGCAATAAAAAATGAATGAGAAAATGCTAAAGAGACCCACTAATGTATGGCAAATTGATTTTTTAAAATCAGGTTTCTAAAGGTAACCTGTAATAATGATAGTACTGGACAGCTTAACAGAAGCTAAGGTCATATTAGAAGAGGGAACCTCAATTAAGAAAATACTCAACTATGTTCATAGCAGCATTATTTGTAATAGCAGGAACTGGAAACAACCTAGATGCCCCTCAACTGAGGAATCGATTAACAAACTGTGGTTCATCTACACAATGGAGTACTACTCCGCAATAAGAAAAATTTTATCCTAAAATTTGTGAGCAAATGGATGGATTTGGAGAATGTTCTCCTGAGTGAGGTCTCACAAAATCAAAAGGATAAGTACTCACTCATTAGTGGACTTTAAGCAAAAACATTCTTTTTTCACTAAAAGATGTTGGGTGAATAAAGTGATTTAAAACACACACATACACAAAACAAACATAACAAAACATCTGGTTTGACTGTAGAAGGGTTGCTTAGAATGAATTTGTGGTGGCCATAGTACATCCGTGGGCATTAGCTGTGACCTATTGTGCTTTCTTTATCTGTAGCTGAGCCTAACCTGGCTTGAGAAGCTTTAGATTTTATTTTTTGTTTCATGTATTTTAAAGAAAAGAGAAGTTTTATTGCTGTATGGGGTTTTTTTGTTATCTATTCTGATTATTTTGCTTTTAATATAATTTTTGATATTGACTTTCAAAAAATGCCTTTGTAAGATTAGGCTGTATGTAAGCCTGTAGGGCATTTTTAAATTAGTGTATGAGGGCTAAGCTCATTGTAGATGGTGCTATACCTGGGCTGGTGGTCCTGGGTTATTTAAGAAACCAGGCTGAGCAAGCCATGGAGAGAAAGCCAGTAGGAAGCATCCTCCATGGCCTCTGTATCATCTTCTACCTCCAGGTTCCTGCCCTGATTGATTTGTTCTTCTGACTTCTTTTAATGATAAACCATGTTGTGGAAGTATAAGGCAAATAAGCCCCTGCCTGTCCAACTAGATTTTGGTCATGCTGTTTCGTCACATCAATAGAAACCCCAAGTAAGAGAGTGATGAATAGTAAGTTTTTCCCCACTTTGGTATACCTTCAACAGTTGTTGAAGCCAAGGAATACATACCTGTATTATAAGTCATTAAAAATTTATAGTCCTTTTAATAATCAACTTATTTCTTAAAATGTGTGCTTATTCATTGTTCTTTAAATATTCCAGAATGTATTGGAAAGGACATAGAAGGCCATGAAGGTGTGGGAAGGTTGAGTTCCTAGAAGCAGTTTTACTCCTTGTGGGGAGAAGCTGCCCTCAGTCATTCAAGTGAAGGATGCTTAAGATGATTTGAGTACCATACATACTACTTATTTCCCCAAAGTTTGACACATGTAAAAGTTTTCCATTACTTAGAAAATAGATAGCTTCCATTTGATTTACTGTTGGAGACTGACCCAGGACTATTTAGAATTTCCTGCTCCTTGGATGAAGCGTCCTTGGTAAATTACTAGCTTTGCAAAAACAGGCTTCTTGGAGTCCTTCTAGATTAGAGTCATTGATTAGTTACAGAAGTGAGCTTCATAGAGTCTCCCATGATAAGGTGTTCTTCGCTAAACTGCAGGCCTTGCAAAAAACGGGATGTCCTTGGCCCATCATACAATGTACGTTTAGATAGGGCTTCAAACTGTAATCGTCAGCTGCAGAATCATGGGACCAAAGAGATCCTGCCCACCCCGACTTCCTCTGATAATTTTTCACTCTCCTCTTCGGTTAACTCCCCTCTCTCTGCTTCCCCTGTCTGCCTGGAGCCTTGCACTCCCCTCTCTCTGCTCCCCCTCCCCTCCAAAAGCACTGTTTAAAAAGCCTCAGCATTCATTCAATAAACGAAGCCTTGACGTGACTCAGACTGACTCTTGTCGTTCTTTATGCGCTTGGCTTCCTCTGTCTCTCTCCCCATTTGCTTCACAGGTGGCCCCCCCCTCGAAACCCTCGAATAACTGAACCTGCTGGACAGGGACAATTTACAAATACTTTTTTTGCTAAATTAATACAACATTAAAACAGCAATTATGTGATATAAAGTAATGCTAAAAAGCATATTGCTCAACTGACATTCCTACTTACAGGGGTGATTTTCTAAATAAAAGAACAGAACATAATGTTCATTTGCAACTCTGACATTTGAAGAACAACTTCCAAATGGTATATGAGGCATGGTTTATATTTAGATTAATGTGTGATATGAAAGGATGGCCAGAAATGCCTCTCAAGTGTGAATACCAAATGCTTTTAGGGTATATAGTATCCATCCATATTATGAGAATGTCTTAATGTTGTGCTTTATATACTAATAGTACACTTTGAAAGGAAGGCATAGAATATTGATTTAAAAATGTATATTTTCATAATGTGAAATATTAGAATTGGGGAGATGGTCTAGGAGTTGTATCACATTCTGCCCTTTCTGCAAACCAGAGTTTATTCTCAACATCCACATCAGGGCTCACAGTCACTTGTACCTTCAGACACCTGAGGCATCTGGTGTCTCTGGCTGTCATAGGAACTTTCATTCATGTGTATATAATATAACAGAAAAAACCAACATTATATAAACATTATTCTTATATGTCAAAATTAAACACATGAGAAATAGAAGGTATGCTTCCTTAGAGTAAGAGGTAAGTTTTATAATAAAAAATAAGTGTCTAGCTATTGATGAAAATTTGTTAGTAAGGTATTATATGAGGATTAATATTTATTAAGGAATTATATAAATATTTATTGTTATAAAATGAACTTTAAGACAATTTTAGGGAGTGAAACGTATCACAATAAATGGTCCAATCTGTTTTCCAGGATGCAGGAACAAAATAGGAAACAAAAGTTGGTGCCTTCCTGTTTCAGTGGGATCTGACTGTGCCTTATTTAGGCTTTGGGCACTTCAGAGACACTCCTCTAAGCTTTGCCAGCTTATGCCACTACATCCTTTTAATTGTTTAATTAAGAGAGTTTTAAACTAGGTATATGACTATATATAGTAGGAGTTATTATAAAGTGACATTTGGAGGGTGAAAAGGCAAAAAATAAGGTTACATTATAATTAATAAATAAATGTATTTTATATGTCTAGAGTATTGGAAAGTACAGTAATTATTTTAATGTTTATTTTTAATATTAGCAATTTAATATTTGAATGTTTTTGTTAAGAGATGAGGTAGTAGTAACTTCAATTATTTAGTATTTAATTTTACTAAGATTTGAGAAGGAAAATATATTATTTGTAGGTTGAAAGTATAAGAGAGTAGTTTTTAAAATTTAGGAGAGGACAGTGATAGTTATTCAGATAGTTATTTATGGCTTTTTTATGTAGTTATAATATTTATTATTTTGACTATAGGCTTATGGTATTTTACAGATTTTTACAGAAGTAAAGCACTTTTGGTAAAAAATGTTTTATTTTGTTTAGGAGGTTTTGGCAGTTTTTATCTTTTATTTTGTTGGTTAGGATTGGACACTATGTGTATTGACATTAATTGAGGTAAGGGCAGTTTTTTGTCTAATAGGCTTTTGTTGTCAAGGAAGACAAATTTTTAGTAATGTATTTTTGATGTTTAACACTATTTTAGGAAAGAAACAGTGATGTTAGGAGTTGTGTTTTTTATGGTTAAATTTTATAAAATAAAATTTTAAATGTCAGGGCTGGAGAGATGGCTCAGAGGTTAAGAACACTGACTGTTCTTCCAGAGGTTCTGAGTTCAATTCCCAGCAACCACATGGTGGCTCACAACCATCTATGATGACATCTGATACCCTCTTCTATATACGGTATACATAATAAATAAATCTTTAAAAAATGTTAAATGTCATATTTTTGAGTTTTATGAAGTGGTTAAAGACTTTTGCTTATTTAATATATTTTAGTATGTGTTTGGGAAATTTTAACAATATAAGTATTATATGGCAAATTAAAGTAATGATGATCTGTAGTTTTTATTATTTTAAAGATTGAAGTTTATATTGTAGATTTAGTCAATTTATTAATGGGTGTATAGTCGTTGAATAATGACTTTAAGCATGACTATTATATAAACATTAGCCAGAGGTATATGTATTCTTTAAAATGATAGCAGCATTTTAAATATATTATATATAAAATATTTAAATAGAGGTATATAAAACATTATATATATAATGTTTTGGGATTATGTTATTACCTTGTAAATAATTGTCCCAGCTACTAGTTTAATAAAAACGCTGATTGGATAAAGGCAGAAAGAAAGTGTGGGCAGAGCTACCAAACTCACAAAACTCTGGAAACATCTTAAAGAAGAGCAGAGACACCACAGAGATGTGAAAGAGACACGACGATGAGATGGTAACTGATGTAGAGAAAAGAAGCTGAAATGCTGCTCTGAGAAAAGGTATTGAGCCACATGGCTGAATATGATAAGAATAATGGGTTAGTTTAATAGCAGGAACTAGCTAGCAATATGCTGGGGTCCTAGGTCGATCAGCATAAAATTAATATAAGTCTGAGTATGATTCTTTGAGGAACTGCAAGTCAGTGGGTCAGAACCTCAGGGCCAGGCCCGGAAGTATGGGTCAGAAGCCATATACAACAGGCTAATATAATTATATATTATGATTAGTATAATTAAACAGAAGTAGAAGTTGTGCAATGGAAATGACAATAATATGTTTAATATGCATTAGTGTGTAAAATATTTTAAATAGCTGTAGAAGTATGTGTAAATTATGGTAGTTATAGATTCAATTTTGTATTAGCATATAAATTATTTTAGATATATGAAATAATTTCAGATTTAAATTTGTATTAATATATAAATTAATTTAATTAAATCTATAAAATGATTTTATATTTGTATTAATATATAATTATTTATATTAGTATAAACTGTTTTTGGCTTACATTTGTTTAATAATTGTCTATAGGTAGATATAATTATTTATGTTTATTTTATTTAAAAAAGATTTTTGAGTTTATATTGTTTTATTTTAAATTTAATTTTCATTTATAATTATTTTATTAGAGCAATAAACATTTATAACTTTTAGAGGACAAAACTTATTGGAAGAGGGGAATAGTTTTTTTTAAAGATTTATTTATTCATTATGTATATAGTATACAGAACAGGGTGCCAGATGCCATCATAGGTGGTTATGAGCCACCATGTGGTTGCTGGGAATTGGACTCAGGAGCTCTGGAAATAGTCAGTGCTCTTAACCACTGAGCCATCTCTCCAGCCCTGGGACATAGTTTTTTATAAAGTTGTTTTTGTTGACTTGTGGGTGGTGGCATTTTGGGGGGGATTTTGTAAAAGTTAAGATAGTGGTTAGATTTTAATGGGCTGACTATAAACATTTATAGTCATTTTTAGAGTATTGGGTAACTTTATCTGGAAATTTTGTTAAAGATATGACATGAAGGATAATTATAGAGAGTTATCTTGTAACTGTTTTGAATAGTCTATATTTATTAAAATAAATTTATCATAATATGCAAGCCAATCTGCTCCCCAAAACACAAAAATAAAATAAAAACAAAAGTCAATGTTTAATAGAGTATAACTGTGCCTTATTTAGACTTTTAACATTTTAAAAACATGCTTCTAACCTTTGCCAACTAATCCCACTACATTTAGCCATGTAGTTTGAATTTGCTATACGAAGAGATGGACATTCCTTTTGCTATTTGATTGATCCTTATATACTCATTAAATTCTCATGTGCACTTTTTCACTTTACCTTTTTCTGTTACTAGTTTGTGCACACATACTCATGCATAAAAAATGACTGCATTAAAATAGTGACCCTGATAAATATAAAGATATCAAATTACCAAGAAGATGTTCCATTAGCCTCCAAAATATATGGTGCATGGAATTACCAAGATGGAGCCTAGCAGCCCCTGCACTCTTGGCAGGGAATGCAGAGAAGGCAGCTGTCCTCCTCAGTTTAGGAATGTTTTAGAATGCTGTTTGTGCATTTGGTGGCCGCTTTGAATACACACCTTGAATACAATGATAAACAGCTGAGTCAGTCACACACACCCTTATTCCCAGCACAGGGAAAGCCGGGAGTGGTGATCAACATCCTTTATCCCATAGCTCCAGAGACAGAACTTCTTCTGCTTCTGTGAGTTCAAGGCTGCACGCATTTAATCCTAACCTGGATGGGATAGGTTATATAAAGAACCAGGTAAAAGAGAAGTGACTGATAGAAGGACAGGCAGAAGAGATCAGGAGTGAGGATGAAAAATTTGGTGAGAATTGACTGTGGTGCTTTCTCTCTCTGATATTTCAGCCTTCCCCCAACATTTGGCTTAGAGTCTTCTTTTCTTTTTTTGTGATTAATTTATATTCTATTTATTGCATCTATAATATATTTAAAATATTTTAAAAACATGCAACCAAAGAATAGTAATAAAAATAATTACTCGTATATTCTTTAAATCACTTGAACAAAACACCACTCTGATATTTGAAACCTTTTTATTCTGAATTTACGTTTACCTTGCCTTTGTTATTTGTTTTCACCTTATGTGTATATAATCATTAGCAACATAGTAGTTGGTTGTATTTCATTCTAAGCTTGCTATTTATTTTCTTTGGAGTTCACAAACCCACATAAATATCAATGTTTTAGTCTTTTTTTTAGATTTTTCTTTTTTTTAATTTTAATCTTTTATTTTTATGAACAAAGAAGTCACACTTTCTATCCTGTATATCCTTATTCAAGGTCCCTTCCCACTCCTAACACATCAGGTCATTCTCTCTTCTCCACAACTCCCGATCACACCCCCCCCCCCCCCAGGGCCGGGCAGGCGGCAGGTGGTCCCAAGGTCCCATGGTCCCAATATTGCTTAGTTCAGTCTCCACTCCTGGCAGATTCAGTTATCTCCCTCCAACCTCAAGACTGAGTCAGGTGTTCCTCTAGCGGGAGTGGGATCCAAGGAGTCAGTCCAAGATGTTTCTGCTCCCAAGCTGTTCAGTGGTTGTGGTTTGCAGCTTGGGCATGCTTTGCTTTTTTCTTGATTGTTTGTTTAGAGTCCACTAATGAGTGAGTACATCCCCTGCTTATCTTTCTGGGTTTGTGATACCTCGCTCTCTTCTTACAACCCAAAATCGTGCTACTACAAATAAATCTGATGGGCTTCTAGTAGACCTTGTCTATTACAAGACTTTAACAGTATTGGGAATATATACCATGTGCATCTGACATTGTGCATGCCATCATACCATGAAATGCAAATAAATACTGCTTGAAACATGTTGGCTTACATTCCAGACTAGGGTTTTACTTGACAACCAAAGTTTCCTTCACATAAAGACAGAAGAGCTGAAAAAGAAATAAGGGAAACATTGCCATTCATAAAAGCTGCAAATAGTATTAAATACCTTGGAGTAACTATAACCAAAGAAGTAACAGACCTATTTGACAAAAATTTTAAATCACTGAAGAAAGAAATTGAAGAGGATATCAGAAAATGGAAAGCTCTCCCATGTTCCTGGATTGGTAGGATTAACATAGTAAAAATGGCAATTATACCAAAGGCAATCTACAGATTCAATGCACTGCCCATCAAAATCCCAACACAATATTTTTTTGGACCTTGAAAGAAAAATACTCAATTTCATTTGGAATAACAGGAAAGCCAGGATTGCCAAAACAATTTTACTCAACAAGAGAACCTTAGGAGGAATCACCATCCCTGACTTCAAGCTATACTATAGAGCTACAGTAATAAAAACAGCCTGGTACTGGCATAAAAACAGACTTGTGGACCAATGGAATAGAATTGAGGATCCAGACATTAACCCAAAAACCTATGAACACCTGATCTTTGACAAAGAGGCTCAAAACATTCAATGGAAAAAAATAGTATATTTAACAAATGGTGTTGGCATAGCTGGATGTGTGTAGAAAAATGCAAATAGATCCGAGCCTGTCACCCTGCACAAAACTCAAATCCAAGTGGATAAAAGACCTCAAATTAAACCCAGCCACTTTGAACTTCATAGAAAAGAAAGTGGGAAATACACTTCTACAAATTGGCACAGGCCACCACTTCCTAAATATAACATCAGTGGCACAGACACAAACAATCAATAAGTGGGATCTCCTATAGCTAGGAAGCTTCTGCAAAGCCAAGGACACTATCAATAGGACAAAACGACAGCCTACAGAATGGGAAAAGATTTTCACCAACCCTTCAAGTGATAGAGGACTGATCTCTATGATATATAAAGAGCTCAAGAATCTAGAGCCCAAAACCTTGAATAACCCAATCAAAAAATGGGGTTCAGATCTAAAAAGGGAATTCTCAGCAGAGGAACTACGAATGGCTGAAAGGCACCTTAAAAAGTGCTCATCATCTTTAGCCATCAGAGAAATGCAAATGAAAACAACTTTGAGATACCACCTAACACCTGGTAGATTGGCTAAGATAAAAGGCACAGATGACAGCCTATGCTGGAGAGGATGCAGATCAAGGGGAACACTCCTCCATTGTTGGTGGAAGTGTAAGCTTGTTCAGCCACTTTGGAATGCAATATGGCGATTTCTCAGAAAATTGAGAATCAATCTCCCCAAGGACCCAGTAATACCACTACTGGGTGTATATCCTAAAGAGGCACATTCACACTCCAATGTCATAGCAGCATTATTTGTAATAGCAAGAACCTGGAAATAATCTAGATGTCCCTCAACTGAAGAATGGATTAACAAACTGTGGTACATCTACACAATGGAATACTACTCAGCAGTAAGAAAAAATAATATCCTAAAATTTGCAGGCAAATGGATGGATTTCGAGAACATCCTCCTGAGAGAGGTATCACAAACTCAGAAAGATAAGCAGGGGATGTACTCACTCATTAGTGGTCTCCAAACAAGCAAACAAGAAAAAAAGCCAAGCATGCCCAAGCTGCAGTCCACAACCACTGAACAGCTTGGGATCAGAAACACCCTGGACTGACCCTTAGGATCCCACTCCAACTACAGGAACACCTGACTCACTCTTGAGGGAGGGGTGACAAAACTGGATTTGGCCAGGAGTGGAGACTGATCCAAGCATTATTGGGTCAGTGGGACCATAGGACTGTCTGCTCCCTGCCCAGGGAGAGGATGGGGAGTTGTGGAGAAGAAAAAAATCACCTGATGTGGCAGGAGGGGTGGGAAGGCAAAAAAAATTCAGAGGGAAAGCTGAACACAAAGTAAATATATGTGTAGCAATCTTATTTGCATTATCACCCTTGATAAGTCATGCTTATGATTTTTATCTTCTTTATAGTTATTGTTAACTTATCAGCATTTTAAATTCATTTTACTGTTTTTCTTGATAAATACAAAATAAATAAAGAAAAAAAGACACACAATAGTTTAATTACAGAAAACAAAGACTCTAAAAATATTTTGAAATTTAAATATAAATTACATATTTTTCTATTTTCTTTTTCTCCCTCCAGCCCATCCCATGAACTCCACACTCTATTAAATTTATATCCTATCTTCTTATAACTTTGTATATAAATTTTATGTAGATTATATATTCTTATAATTTTATGTATATATGTGTGTGTGCATGTGTACATATGTGTGTTTGTATTCCAAAAAAAACAAATACAACCTGCTTTGTCTGTGTAATATTACTTATATCTAAAATGACTTATTTTAATCATCATTTCTCATCATTTCTAAAAAAATGAATTGTGTTGTATTAAAACATTTGGCTTAATAATTTGTTTGAGTTGTTGACAAATTTCATAAAAGAATGTATAAATTTTGACAAGAGATTACAGTAAAATTTTCAAAAAGTTTTGAATGTACACATTTTCTGCCAGTATGTACTATTTATTTGTGTGAAGTAACATTTTCAACCTTGATGACTTACAAATAAAACTATCCATCAGGTCTGGAAATTTTAATGGCATGTATGTATAGTGTCAAATATTTACCCAAATTTTAATTCATCATGTAAAATTAACAAGTACATCTGTCTTACTAGTATAGACCATTGCTTACATTTGTACTAAATAATAAAAGTATTTGTTTACAAAGGAATTATCTTAAAATGAATTTTTAATTATTTTTGCTAATTGATTTATATCACAATTTTATATGTATATCTATCTAGAGTCGCAGAAATTTTCTTAGGCAAAGCTGATCATGAAGAGAAAAGGTTCAGAAGGCCTGTTCTGATGTAGATACTTTATGGGAAAATGTTTCAGCTAATTTCAAGCACATCATTAGCTACCTAGTAATCAATTATGTCATTTTTCTTTTACCTCCATATAATTCACCTTAAAATGTGTGGTAGTTTCAAAGAAAATGGCTCCCAAATGAAGTGACTCTATTAAGGCCTTGTTGGAGGAAGTGTGTCATTGTGGAGGAAGGCTTTAAAGTCTCTTTTGCTCAAGCTTCCCTCAGTATGACAGTCAGTCTACTTCCAGTTGCCTGAAAAATGTAACACTTTGAGCTCCAGCACCATGTCTGTCTGCACATATCTGCAAACCACCATGCTCCCCATCATGATGATAATGAACTGAACCTCTGAAACTGTAAGCCAGCCCCAATTAAATATTTTCTTTATAAGAGTTACCATAGTCATGGTATCTCTTCACAGGAATAGTAAATTCTAACCAAGCAAAGAGAAATAAACTGAGACTATGAGACTCCACATCCAGTTAGTGTGACAGATGTGTGTAATCTGTATATATCCAGAATATAGAGCATCAGTGTTGGAGGTTTATTTAAGACATTGGATATTTGAATCATGACTGGAGCTTTGAATTGCCCTTCATTTGCACGTTGTCTTAATCCGTTTGCTTAACTCTGCAACAAACAAGCACAGAAGCAAGAATGTTGTACCTTCATGTGGGGCAAAAATATTTGATATAAGAAATCAGGACCACTGGAAATGGCTTATACTAAAAAGCATAAATAGAATATATATTGTATGTAACAACTGTGTAAAAAAACATTGGCAAGCAACTGAGGAAATAAGAACTTATAGAATAATTAAATATAATGTTTGTATTTTTCAGGTTTCATTCCATGTAGTGCCATCATCTTCATCTTGTGCAATGAACACTTCATCAATAAAACAGCCACTCAAATCCATTGTTTTTTTTCAGAAAGCAAGTAAATATAGAGTCAAATGTGAAAATCATCCATTATACCTTTATTCGATAAACTTATCTAAATCACTAAGTCTGAGATTAATTTATTAGTAAACCCTTTTAAAATCTTCATTAATTATGAGTTTATCTGCCTTTCCTTTATAGGTATTCCAATTTTTAATATATTATTTTAGAGAAACATTTATTAATAATTCAATGTCAGAATAGTAATAGATTTCATGAATAATAACTTAGATAACTGTTTTTAATAACTAATAACTTATACAGTAATCTTGTCACAGTCATCAGGTCTATAGATCAGTAAAACTGAGAAATTGAAGAAAGATTAGAAATTATTTTGATGACTTTAAATCTTCGTTCAGCTCAACATTTAGCCAATGGAATAGAGAAAAAATAGTATGAGATTTTAGCTTACCATATTTTAAAATATCAAGAGTAAATAGGCAGACATTTTTGAGATTGTTCCAAATAGAATGAATATATAAAATTAATTTATAAATCTTATTTATCATAATAAATATAGTCATGTTGTTGCCTATTATTCTCACTGCTTCTCATTTCTGCCAACAGCAGATAATTTAAATGAGACATCCCTGAAGTCTGATGAAAAGGCACCACCCCATTCTTTCTGAAACTGTGCAGATATAATTGGCTCTGTCCCAAGGGAAGCAGTGATTTATGCTCCTTGTCTAATGAAAATGCAGAGGAGATTGCAATAGGCATTAGAGATTTAATTCTTCTAAATAATTCTATAAAGTGTAGAAACTAAAAATAAATATATTGGATAGTCTTGGTTCAGAAAAAAAAAATGCTTTTCCATGCAGAATATTTTCCTTAAGTATTTAAAAATAATTCTGAAAGACACAGTTAACACATTATGGACTATGTTTTTTAAAAAAAACAGAATGCATTCTAAATTTTATGTAGTACTCTTAGTAGTTTGAAGCCAGACAGATGACCGAGCAGGTAAGAGCACTTTCTACTTTCGCAGGAAACCTGAGTTTCATTTTTCAGCATCCATTCTGGGTGGTTTACAGTCACCTATAATTGCAGCTCTAGAAGATCTAATACCCTCTTCTAGATTTTTTGGGTACCCATACACATGTGTATGCATATGCAAATACACACTTATCTTAGCAATATTTATATAATAGTATTTTGAAATGACAATTTTTTTAGAATGCAAAGAAAAAATAAATACACTGATTTTTATTTAACTTACCTAATTATCATGTAAATATCTTGTTATTTGTACTAATACCTAATATCTATAAATTATCTATATATTTTTTGATGTAACTTTACCACAAGAGTTTGTAATGTTATATTTTACCAGAATAACTATATATATATATATTATATATCTATAAGAGAAGATATCTTCTCATAGGTAAGATACCATTATAAATACCTAGCTGGTTCTTGATTCTGACAAGCAATGGTCTTAAAGTTATATACTTTTAAGTTGCAATGAATCTCTAAAAAGACAAAGGGCACTGGCAAGTAGGTCATGCTCCTTCATACCACATAGGCCTTCCTATTCCATACACAGTCAGGCTCCCAACACCCAGATGGCCAGGTCTTACCCAAGGTAGAGCATTAAGACTTAGAAATATACAGGAGAAGGAGGCAGAAACAAGGAAAGACATCAGGTGCTGATCATTGGATAGTATCTGACAGCATACACAATAGCAGACTCTTTAGAAAACTAGAGATAGAACCTACATTTCTCAATATCTTTAGATGGAAAACAATATTTCCAGTCTCTTATGCCTAGTATTCTCTTGAATAGTAGATACACATCCTCTTAAAAATATATATATACATGTCTGAACAAAAAAGTAAAAATTACTTCAGATTCAAAAATCCTAGAAAGAAAAGTAACATGAAAAATATTGAAAATATATGCTTACCAAAGACTCCTAATCACATGATAATGAACTCAATTATAATTACCTCAAAGTAGAATTTCCAAATTAAAAATTGAATACAACTATATCCAAAAAGCTCCTACAGATAATATAAAATACAATCAAAAATTAAAATAGAGAGATGAATGAAATATGAAAGTCAATTTAAGTTATGAAAATGCCATCCAATAAAAAAACAACTGTGGAAAAAGAACCAAACTGAAATGATTCTGGAAATGAAAAACTCAATACTCCAGATAAAAAATTTATTGGGAAGCTTCACCAGTTTAAGTATCATGTGAAAAACATAATTTCAGGACTGAGCAAAAATAAAGTAAATTAAATCACATTCACAGATGAATTCAAATATATAAAGAGCACATGGAAAGCTTTGAGAAACTGTAAAAAACCCTTAACCTTTAAATTATGGGGACAGAAGAAAGATAAGAATACCAAAATAGAGGCATGCAAAATTTGTTCAATAAGAATATGTAAGAAAATTTCTATAAATAAAGAAAATGAGAAAATGATGTGCATCCAGATACAAGAGGCCTACTTAACACCAAATAGACAGGATTAAAAAAAGATCTTCCATGACATATTACTGTTAAAACACTAAAAGAATAGCATAAAAGAAGGGGTAATAAAAGTAGCAAGAGAGAAAATGTCAGGACAGTTAAAAGTTTACATTCATCAGAATAACAGCTGAGTATTATATAGTAACATTGAAAGTCAGAATTGTTCAGAAAGATATATCCAAAATCTAAAGAGAACATAACTGACAACCCAGACTATAATACCCAGCAAAACTACCCATTAAATTTAAAGAAGAAATAAAACTTTCTGACATAAAAACTGATGAAAGATATTTTGGTCACTAACCCAGTCTATAGAGAGCCCTAGAAGAATATTTCAGTATGAAGAGAACTATAAACATAAACATAAACATAAAGGAACAATATAACTAAATCAAACAGGGTCTATGAGAACATTACAAAAGCAATAAGTGATAGTAAGGCACAGTTATCAATAGTAACTCCAAATATTAATGGTCTCAATTCCCTACTTTATAGTTTAGCAGACTGGATTAAAAAATAGAACCTATTGTTTTGCTGCCTCTAAGTATAGCTTATCAGTAATAGTAGACAGTGCCTTAGGGTAGAAGGGAAGAAAAACCCGGTACAAGAAGTTGGAGAGAGGAAAGAATGAGGCATAGTTATTCTACTATGTTACTAAATAAGCATTGATGAGAAGGCATACAGAAGACTACTTCATCATTAAAGGAACAACCCACACAGAAGATAATAGTATTTTACACATATACACATTAAATACAGGTGTACCAAGTTACTTAAAACAAATACTACATGACTTAAAGTCTCAAAATAATTTCAACATTGATAGAGGGCTACTTCAGTATCTCACCCTTACAACAGTCAGATTATCCAAACAGCAACAGAGAAATATTGGTGTTAAATGACATAATAGATCTAATGCCTCTGAAAGTCATCTACGAGAACCCAATTACTGAAGAAGACACATTTTAATCAGCAGCCCATGGAATTTTCTCCAAAATTTACCATATAGTAGGATACAAATTAACTATCAACATACATAAGGCAATGGAAATATTTATATTTCCTGTCCAAACATAACGAAAAAAGTATAGTGCATAGTGTGACCATTGTTTTACTTTGGTTGGCTTGGCTATTGTCTTCTCTTTTAAAGTTTGTTTTGGTTTGTGGGAGATATTTAAGGATGAAGGGTGGATGGGGAGATGAGATATGTGGGATCAGAATACATAATATGAAAACCACGAAGAATCAATAGAGTTAATAAAATTTTAAAAATATAATTTTGATCTCTTAGGCTGTCTGATGTTGGTACCTTGTGATTAGCTATAAACTTGCCTCTTGTAGTTGTCTTAATTTTGTCCCAAATATTTTGATATTGCTATATTTAATTTTCATTCCATTCTAAAAAGTTAATTTTTGTTTGTTTGCTTGTTTTGTTTGTTGGATTATTTTGTGACATAAGTATTATCTGATTACATATATTTTTTGTCTCCATGAGTTAATATAGGTTCTTGTCACGCACAGCCTCGCCAGCAAGGAACACGCAACACCGGATCCTTCTCTTTGCAGTTTATTCAGGCCTTTAATTATCTTCTTGTCTCTCACTCACTCACTCTCACTCTCAGACATATGACGAATGACCCGGGGGGAAGTCTACTCGTGGCTAAATACCCTCTGGGCCTCCAATCCCGGTAAGCCACATGGACATTGCCCATAGGTCCTGAGGCATGGAAGCAAGCCACCATCCTTGCCTAGAGCCAATAAGGAGTTGTTTACTCCCGAGAGCACTCACCATCCCATCAGGAAGGTGGAAGGTGGAAACCAGCCCCACCTTCAGGGCATGGTACAACGCAGCTCCCTACAGGTTCTGAAGTCTCTATTAATGTTGACTCTACTAATGTAGAAGCTTTGTGATTGCCCTGGTGAATCACATTTCACCCTTTAGACTTTTAATCTTGCAAGTGTTTATTAGCATGAGTCACCTGTCTGATTGCAGGCCTCTGTCTTTGGTCACACTATGCACAATGGCCTCTGGCCAGCCCTCTATCCCTAACTTGCTACTTTTATCCTATGTCTTAGACATTCTACAGTTTTGGATCTGTAAATTTGGATCCTTCTCATGCTCTGACAGTTCATCGACGAGGTGGATGTTGGGGTGGGCCAATTCAGAGTCCAGGTACTGAGCCTGGGTGTCAACTGCATTGGTCAACCTGCTGGCTTTTCCCTAATGTCACCACATACACACACACACACACACACACACACACACACACACACACACAATTCTGCACTCGCTCCAGCACTACCTAGGCTAGCCTACTCAACACAGCCTGCTTTCCTGCTCTCAAGCTCTCCAGTCTGCTTACCCACACTCACACCACCAGGGACAGCTCCACGGTTCTGCCTAGGAGAGGTGCCAGGTTCTCTTTTCCATTTTCCTTAAAGGTCATGCACAATGCAAGGTGTGTCAGCCCTCCTGCTCTCACACTCCCAGAACTGACTCACCTGTGCCCTTACAACAGGGTTAGCTCTAGTATTAATACCAGATATAGTTGGTATTAATTACTAGCAACTGATTAAAAGGTTAATACTCAGTAAGAAGTTTATATAAAACACTGGCTGATATAAGAGATTGAACAGTTGGGCAATTTCCAGAAAGCAGGACTGGTACATGTGTCTGAAACAGGTCTGATATTTCTCTATGAGCTCAAGGGAGCAAACAGGAAGAGATACAGCATACTGCTGGTCTTAAATTGGCCTGGCCATGCCCCATACAAGAATCCTCAAGATGCAAAGGCCAAGCCTCTAGGTCAAGGTGATATTGCCTGATCCTCCTTATATCTCCCCCTTTATCTAAATAAAAAAGTTCTAAACCTAAACATAGGACTATATGTTTATAGTTTATATAGAACAGTTATGTGGTAATGTCCAGAAGAGGAAAAGGGTAAATAACATAAACAAGGTCAAACTACAACTAACAAGAACAACAAACACAAAGCATATATTAAATGTCCAGACTGACCTTCAAACTGCAACTCCCAGAAGTTCCAGGCACGGAAAACAGAGAGAACAGTGGTTGGAGAACCTCTAGCTCTTTGATTGGCTGTTGGAGCAGGAGACCCCCCCGATGGGCGGAGCTTGAGTTTCACTGAGATCCTGGGAAGGCGAAATGGAGGGGTGTGTGTCTAATCTAATGGTCTGCAACCTGGCCTACACCGGGAAGCTGGATGAGTTGAAGGAGCGCATTTTGGCCGATAAATCTCTAGCTACTAGAACCGATCAGGATAGTCGGACCGCACTGCACTGGGCATGCACAGCAGGTCATACAGAAATTGTTGAATTCTTGCTGCAACTTGGAGTGCCAGTGAATGATAAAGATGACGCAGGATGGTCTCCTCTTCATATTGCTGCTTCTGCTGGCCGGGATGAGATTGTAAAAGCCCTTCTGGTAAAAGGTGCACAAGTGAATGCTGTCAACCAAAATGGCTGCACTCCGCTCCATTATGCAGCTTCAAAAAACAGGCATGAGATTGCTGTCATGTTACTGGAAGGTGGGGTTAATCCAGATGCTAAGGACCATTATGAGGCTACAGCAATGCACCGAGCAGCAGCCAAGGGTAACTTGAAGATGATTCATATCTTTCTGTCCTACAAAGCATCCACAAACATCCAAGACACTGAGGGTAACACTCCTCTACATTTAGCCTGTGATGAGGAGAGAGTGGAAGAAGCAAAATTACTGGTGAACCAAGGAGCAAGTATTTACATTGAGAATAAAGAAAAAAAGACACCCCTGCAAGTGGCCAAAGGTGGCCTGGGTTTAATACTCAAGAGACTGGTAGAAAGTTAAGCAGCTTGGATTTATTCTTTGTATGTTTTGTTGTCCTCACTGTGTTTGTAATTGTACTGTGCCCAAGGCATCTTGAATGAATGAAAATGTTTTCTCACCTTCATAATCTTACAACATGTTGTATTAGTACCTGTTCTAAGCTTACATCCCACTTGTCAGGCATGGAAAAACTTTTGAGATTGTTCTACTGATGTCATTTATTGTTCTCCATTAAACATTGATGCATTTGGAGTAAAAAATAAATAAATAAATAAATAAATAAATAAATGTATGTCCAGACTACTGGGAAGTATCAATATACAGAGATTAATGCAAAGCTGTCTAGCTTGTATAATATGAATCTAGTACCTAAATGCTCTTAGTTAAAATATGAGATAGTCAACCTTAAATATCTAGTCTTCAACCCCATCAAAGTACATTACCTGAATAAGCTGAAGTGCAAGCAAGCAACTTCTGAAATTTATTAAGCGAAGATAGCCACAGCCAGCTGCTTGGATTGTCACCCACAACTTTTCTGCAACATTGGAACATCTAAATTTTTTGGCTATAAGCCTAGGATATCTGACAGATCTCTTCAGAAGTAGGGTATTTTGAGAAACTGTCTTATCTTGTCTTGGTAGGTTTCAGTAATCTATCTTTAGTCCTACTCATCTGGATTAGACATCATGTTTACAGTCAACAGTCAAGGCAAGGGCAGTTCTTTGCCCAACAGACCATTATTTACTAAGGAAGACAAACTCAAATAGAGTGTCTTTGATACCCAAGTCATCTTAGGAAATGCATAGTGCTGCCAGGAGCAATTGTGTTCCTCATAGTTGAATTTTAAATATCAAAACATTTAAATGCTATATTCTCTAGGTCTACAAATGTCTATCCATCTGACATATTCTACTATATATCTAGAAGACCTAATTAATATGACTGTTATATGACAAACATAAGTAACTATGACCTGTAATTTTTATCAACCTAGATTACCTAAATACTAAGGCTAATATTATGAAGGTAGACAATCTATACACAGATGTACAGTTTGGGAACAAAGACATCAAGTCTTACAGTCATACAAACATATTAAGCAGAGGTAGAAACGTGTGGTGCAAAATGACAACAGTATCTTAAAAGTATCAATATATAAAATATCTTAAACAGAGGTAGAATATGTATATATAGAAATAGAATTAATCATATGAATTAATGTACAAAATATTGTAAACAGAGGTAAAAGCATGTGTACAATATAACAAATATAAATTTAAATTTGTATTGATATACAAATTATCTTAAACAGACATATAAAATAATGTCACATTTGTGTCAATATATAAGAAACCATCCATACCAGTACAAATTGCCTATGGCTAATATTTGGCTAAATGTGTTTACAAGTAGATACAATAATCTACCTATATATTAGGTACCATTTACTCCCCTTTTCTTCTTCAAAAGAGATTCCTGAGTCCCTGGCCAGTTTGAAGGCCCACTCTCCTGGGTGCTGTAGCTGATGTGGGGCAGGGCTAGAAATTACTAGCTTAAGGATATGCATTTGGGCCTTGGGAAAAAAAAACAGGAAATACTATAGTGCAAAACAGTAGATGGGAATAAAGAAAATCTGACCAGAAATTAATGAAATACAAACAGCAAACAGTACAAAGAGTCAATGAAAAAAAAAATTGTCTCTTCAAAAAAGATAAACAAGAATGGCAAATTCTAAGACAAATTTTTCTAAAAAAGAAGAAAGACCTAAATTAATAAAGTTCAAAAGCAAAAGGAAATGTCTCAACAAATACCCATAAAATACAGAAAAAATATAAGTACTCACTTTAAAAACCTTTGTTCCAGTAAATGGAGAACACTAAAAGAAATGGATGAATTTCTTGATAAATTCTATGTACCAAATTTAAAACAGGAAACAAATAATTTTAAGTTGATCCATAACCAGTAGCAAGATTGAAGCAGTAATAAAATGTCTTCCAATTAAATATAGCCCAGCACTCAAATAGTTCACTGCAGAATTTCAAAGAATTATAACCACTACTACAGAAGCTATTACATGAAATGAAAAAAGGAAATATTCCAAGTCTTATTTATGAAGCTAACATTATTTTGATATCAAAAGCAGATATACCAGAAAAACACCAATAACAAAAGAAAATCACACACTAACCTCCCTGATGAGTGCATATGTCAAGCAGGGTGTGGGGTGGGGGGGGGGAAGGATTGTGGGAGCCAGAGGGGATGAGGACAGTGAGAACTCAAGGCCCAAAAACTCAACTAAGGGTTTTTGGGGACCTCACAGAGACTGAAACAGTAATTGTGGAGCCTGCATGGGTATGTACTCAGTTCTCTGGATATATATTGTGATTGTTGGTTTCTTGTTTTGAGGGGAAGACTCCTGAGAATAGAGCAGGGGTGTCTCTGACATTTTTCCTGCTCTTGGGACCCTTTTCTTCCTACTGGGTTGTCATAACCAGTTTTACTTTAAGGATTTATACCATGTCTTGTTGAATTTTGTTGTGTCTCATTGTTTAATAACCCTTGGTTAATATTCCTGGGAGTCTTGCTCTTTTCTGGGGGCAAATGGTTGGGATGAGAGAAGAATGGATCTGGTAGGAACTTGGAGTAGTGGAGAGAGAGGAATCTGTGATCAAAGTATATGATATGAGAGAATTAATAATTTTTTAAAAAAACACTTGGAAAAAAGTTTAAGACAACATTAAAGAGATAGTTATGATTATATTGGTTTCATTCCAGAGGAATGAATTTAATATAAACAAGTCAGGAAAGCATTATTAATCACATAAATAGGCTCAAAGTCAAAAAGCACATAGCAAAAAGTTCAACAGATGAAGAAAAGGCCTTTGACAAAATTTCACACTTTAATGATGTTTTCAGGAAAAGCTTAGATATGAAAGAAAAATATCTCAAACATAATGAAGGCAATATCCAATAAACCATGCTGAATGATGATCACAGCATCCCCACTAAGGTCAGATCAATATGGAAAATTGCATTCTCTTCCTTCCTTTTCAATGCAATGCTTGAAGTCTGATCAACAGCAGTTGAATAAGAGAAAGAAACAAAAGAGACACAAATATGAAAATAAGAAGTGAGGGCCTCCCCATTTTCCAATAATATGCTTCTGTACATAAGAAACCTGAAATAGCCTATGAAACAATTCTTAGAACTGATAAATAGTTTGAACAAATTGGTAGAACTCAAAACTAGCAAATGAAAATCAGCAGCCTTCCTATGTACCAACAAAACCACACTAAAACACTGATCAGGAAGACTGTACTATTCACAATAGCCAAAGAAACATAAAACACTGAATAACAAAGATAAAAAAAGACCTTTACATTGAAATGTGTAACATACTGATGGAAGAAACTAAGAAAAACATCAGAAGATGGAGATATCATCTATGCTCATAGACTGAAAGAACTAATATTATTAAAAATTAGTAGCCAGATATACCAAAAGCAATGTACACACATATTGAAATGTACAGGCCATCTGAGCGAGGTATCTCAAACCCAGAAAGATAAGCAAGGGATGTGCTCACTCATTAGTGGACTTTAAACAAAAATGCAAAAAGCAAAGCATGTTCAAGCTGCAAACCACAAACACTGAACAGTTTGGGATCTGAAAGACCTTGGGCTGGCACTTTGGATCCTATTCCCTCCAGAGGAACACCTGACCCAGTCTTGATGTTGGGGTGAGGAAAGTGGATCTGCCAGGAGTGGATGCTGAACTAAGCCATATTGGGACCTTGTAACCTCCTGCCCTTGCTGGGGAGGAGATAAAGAGATGTGGAGAAGAGAGAGTCACTAGAAGGGGTGGGGGGGAAGGGAGCTTGAACAAGGATATACACAGATAAAAAGTATGACTTTATTCGTAATAAAAAAGAAATAAAAAATAAATTTAAAAAAGTGAAAAAATCCAAATACATTCTTTACAGACATAGGAAAAGCAATCTCAGAATATTCTGGAGGCACTAAAAAAGGATATTCAAAAAAACATTTAAACAACAACAACAAAATACCATGGATGGATCACCCGCAAAGGATTTTAAATTACACTACAGAATCAAATCAATAAAAGCAGAATGGACATTGGCAGGAAAACAGAACATATGAGAATAAAATAGAATAGAGAACCAAGAGAGAAGTCTGAACAACTATAGTTACCTAATCTTTGACCAAGATGCTCCATAATACACATTGTATAAAAATTCAAAGAATAAATGAAAATATTATTTGAAAAGAAAATAAATGAAAGAATACGTGAGTATAGGAAAATTATGTTAAAGGGGGCAATCATGAGTTGACTGAACAAGTGACTTTTTATCTGCCCATTTTGTGTATTTTTATCTTAAGCTGCTACTATATTGAAGGGTAGAAAAAGTAGCTTTCCATGTTGAAGAGCCAATTACATCATAATACAAAAAGGGAAATTTAAATCTTTAGGTTTCAAGAAAGAACAGCATGGCCACAGTCAAAATGGAATTTTAAAATTATAGATGTGATTTATTGGACTAGATTTTATAAATAGATGAATTAGGCAAAATAAAATTTAACCTTTTATTAAATATAGTTCACATGCCCAGAGTCATTTTGAAGCAGAAATTGAAGAGAAATACAATAGTTAGCATGATACAGGGAGGGAAGTCTTTTAATAAAAGTTTTCTTGATGATCATCCCTGGAAAAATTTTCATATTGGTTTTCTTTCTTTTCTGGTTTTTCCTTCTAATTTTCACAAACTTGTTTACAAAATCATTGTTAGGATTCTATATATGAGTGGATTTATTTGGATCAGTTCCACCTGCCGCTTTATATACTTCACTCTTTCTCCTATCTCCCTACACCATTTTCCTCTCCCAATTTCATGTCTTCTCATTTTTAAAAAAACACTAGTTTGGACATTACTCTCTGGTCAGCTACTGGAGGATAAGTAGCTGGACAGGGGTGACATCCTTCTGGAAAACTGATTCCTCTCTCCAAGAAGAAATGGAACGTAATAACATAGCTTGGAAATATATAAAACCTTTAATGGTTGTGACCTAACTGTGAGTCACAAGTAGAATATTATTACTATGAAAAGTTCAATATTCTGGTAGTTTCAATAGAAGTAAAACAATAAAAAAGATCATCCACCTTAGAAGCTGATTTAGGAGATGAAAAAAGAAAGATGTTCACAAACTGATGCAAATATTCAAAACTGTATTTATATGTGGGATAAATGAAGCATCTGGCAGTATTTGTTAAAAAGAATTTAATTGTTACATTTAAATATCTGACAGGTACTTCATAGAGGCATCATTCAATAGTAGTGAGATCATGGAAAATGGGGAGATGAAGTTACCATGTATTTGGGATGGTATAAAATATAATGCCCCTACTCTAGGCCATTCTACATTCTGCCACTGGTTGATCCATATTCTTGATTTTTATGATATTCCATTTAGTAGTTCTGGAGTTCTCCAGGCAATAAAATTTCAAATATATCTCAGATACATTTTTCTTTCCTTCCTCTGCTCTTTTAGTTTCATATATATCAGATACTTTTACCTACATGTTTCATAACATTGTTTCTACCTTTTCCAGCTGTATTTCACTCAGATCAAGTTTCTCAGTTTAGTAACTTTATCAGCAGCTAATTCTGGCATGATCTTATTTTTTTTTCACTAAAGTTTAAGTTGAGTTTGACTCTTTAAATGTAATATTTAAATCAAACAAGGCTTACCCCCAAAAATGTCTTTTTAATTATGTATGTTTGTGTGAGGGAGGATTTGCACATGTGAGTGCAGGTACCTATGAGAGACAGAAGATGGAGTCAGATCTCATAGAGCCAGAGTTACACACTCTTTTTTTTCCCTGAATATTATCTTTAATTTTTAGCGTTAAAAGTGGCATAGGGAGAGTGGATGTCACACAGATATCCATTACTTCTTCCTTCAAATACTGAAAATTTCACTAGGCACACCTAGGTAAAGACTGAATTTCAAAGCTTTCCTCCCTGTTAGAGGAGCCATGTAGCTACATTATAGGTATTGAAGTATCAATTAAATAAATATAGGTAACTTCTGAGTTGCTTCCTTAATAGGAAGTGATTCTTTCTGTCTAGGAAAGGGTATAGTCCTAATAGCAAAAGCTGTAGCAGCTGTCTTTAACATCAGGAAGCAGGATGTTGAAATGAGAAGGCAATGCTTGTAAAGGCCCATGTTTCTGGTAACCATGAACTGACCTAGTCATATCAGCCCAGGACCTATAATGTTGGAAGGTCTTTCTGGTAAGAGGTTGCAGTCTGTCAAGGCCTAGCAGCTTTCTCTAAGGCTTGGGGACTTTCTCTCCAGCGAAACATCCAGCTCTCTACCTGTGCTTATCTGAAGAATGACCCTGGGCCCAAAGGACTAACCTTACCTGAAAGCTGTCTTGAAGCCTGGATGCCTGATATAGCTCCAAAGGGACCCCTGGCATACTTCCCTGCTAGATGCCTGCCCTGCTGCACTATGGTAACTAAAACTTATACTAGGAGCTTTGCTATAGGATCCTGCTGCCACTATAATGGAAGTTTGCCTCCTAATGCAAATTAGGGTTTGTCCCAAGGCTTCCCAATCCTATATATTCTCTATACTCTGAAATAAAGCTGAGCTGGTTCACCAAAGTCATCTCCCAGAAAAAAAAAGTGCAAATGTCTCAAATGCTAAAATGAAAGTTATTAAGTGAATTTGATGAATCACTGAATTATTTAATATTTATTGAATAATGCAGTGAATTGTTAAATGACATTAATATTATAAGCTAATAAAATGAGTGAAATCTATAGTTACTGATTTAAAAAGAATACTAAATGTTAAAAAAAACAAGCATTTAAGGGCTTAGGGAAACTCAATTTTTATATTTTTAAATTCAACCATCAATTAAAACAACCTATAAATAAGTGTTGCTTTGCTCCTAGGACACTATATCAAATCTTAGAAGGCTTCACCACAGAAAAACAGCAAGTACACAATGATATGATGGTGGGAGAATCAGAGGCCCTGCTACATGCAGCCCACAGTTAATAACATCACCCTAACTCCCTGGCTCATGCTAGATGTTAACTTTTGTATCTTAGAGTTTCTTGTGATTTGGAGAGAATTCTTGTATATATTATTGGGTATTGATAATGTAAGAGCACAGCTGAATGAGCAGTATTTTTGAGTTGCTATTACAAAAGAGCCCAGAAGTTCCTTTCTTCTTCCTCAGGATCATTGGTGCTTTGATCTATGAGGGTAGAAGGAGCAGATATGAGGAACAGGGTTCAGATGGCTATGGGTGTGATGGAGTTATGCACTCTTTACAAGTCACCCAACTTAAGTGCCTGGAACTAAATAAGGCCTTCAGAGAGTAGTATGTACTCTTACCCACTAAACCATCCCTGAGCCACTTTATTTTGTAATATGTTACATTAAAATTTGTGTGATTCCAGAAATTGTGCATTGAAAGTCACTAGTGAGTTATTATATTCTGGCACTTAATTAATTAATTTTTTATTATTACTTAGAACAAAGAAGTCACACGTTCTATCCTTGTATATCCTTATTCAAGGTCCCTTCCCCCTCCCACCACATCAGGTCATTCTTTCTTCTCCCCAACTCCCCATCCCCTCCCTGGGCAGGCAGCAGACAGTCCCATGGTCCCACTGATCCAATATTGCTTAGATCAGTCTCCACTCCTGGCAGATCCAGTTTTCTACCCTCTCCCTCAAGAGTGAGCCAGGTGTTCCTCTAGGGGGAGTGGGATTCAAGGAGTCAGTCCAGGGTGTTTCTGATCCCAAGCTGTTCAGTGGTTGTGGTTTGTAGCTTGAGCATGCTTGGCTTTTTTCTTGTTTGTTTGTTTAGAGACCACTAATGAGTGAGTACATCCCCTGCTTATCTTTCTGAGTTTTCGATACCTCGCTCAGGAGGATATTGTCCAAGTCCACTCATTTGCCTGCAAATTTTAGGATATCGTTTTTTCTTATTGCTGAGTAGTACTCCATTGTGTAGATGTACCACAGTTTGTTAATCCATTCTTCAGTTGAAGGATATCTAGCTTGTTTCCAGGTTCTTGCTATTACAAATAATGCTGCTATGAACATAGTTGAGCTAATGCCTTTGAGGTGTGAATGTGCATCATTAGGGTATACACCCAGAAGTGGTATTGCTGGGTCCTTGGGGAGATTGATTCTCAATTTTCTGAGAAACCGCCATACTGCGTTCCAAAGTGGCTAAACAAGCTTACACTCCCACCAACAATGTAGGAGTGTTCCCCTTGCTCCGCATCCTCTCCAACATAGGCTGTCCTCTGTGTCTTTTATCTTAGCCAATCTAGCAGGTGTTAGGTGGTATTTCAAAGTTGTTTTGATTTGCATTTCTCTGATGGCTAAAGATGATGAGTACTTTTTCAGGCTGGCACTTAATTTAAATAAGATGTGGACACATAGATAACAAAATTGTAGTCACTATCATTGACTTAGAAAAGCAAATATAAGTCTACTCAGTGTTGTTTGTATGTACATATCTGTTGTTGGCCACTTGAGATTGAATAACCTCAAAGAGAACTCATCTTTATCTGATCCTCTCAGCAGACATTAATTGTTTGAAAATCTTCATCTAAGGGTAAGGTCTTGTAAAGTTTCTTTCAGTTGTATTTGGTATTTGATATTAAATAGTGTGACTGTCTTGTTTGGGCAGCCTTAGTGTTGAGAGTTCATGTTATACCAACTTGTCAGGCCCAAATAGCCTCTCTCTTTCTCTCTCTCTCTCTCTCTCTCTCTCTCTCTCTCTCTCTCTCTCTCTCTCTCTCTCTCTCTCTCTCTCTCTCTCTCTCTCTCTCTCTCTCTCTCTCTCTCTCTCTCTCTCTCTCACACACACACACACACACACACACACACACACACAAATCATCCTGGTTTTCTGGCTCTCACAATTTATTCTCGGGCATTTATTCACTGCATTTGATCATTTGTGAATCTCTGTAGCAAGCTTCATCAATTTCAAAAAGAAGCTTCTTTAATAACTTTTTCTTGGTAATAAAGATAATATTTATAACACAGAACAGTGGTTCTCAGGCTGTGGGTCGTGACCCCTTTTGCAAACCCCTGTCTCCAAATATTTTTACTTTACAATTCATAACAGTAGCAAAATTAAAATTATGAAATAGTAATAAAAATAATTTTATGGTTGGAGTCCCATAACATGAGGAACTATATTAAAGGGTCACAGCATTAGAAACACTGAAAATTACTGAGTCACAAGCCATACTGATTTAGGGATTTAGCAATAGTTGGGTCTCCTTTAAGGTCTATGACATCTTCAGATGGCTAGGTTGACAGTTGTCAGGAATATTTTTCTCTAATTGAACAGGTCTTAAATACAACTAGATAGCTGAAGGTTATCCTCTGTTGTATAAGTGTCCTACTGTACCACCGTGGATATCTTTTTGGGTCATTGTTGTCGCTCACATGTATCACTTTAGTTACTTTAATCCCTTGGGGATCTGCATAGCACGTTTGGATAGTCTTCAGGGAGGAGGTCTTCATGTCAATTCTAGCTTGAATCTTCCAAGTCCTGTGTCTGAAGTATGTGTTATTTTGAATAATTTACCTCTTAATTCTTAAAGACATCTTCCAAGTATTATTTTCTGATATGTTTATTTTAAATGACCTGAAAATAGAATTCTGAGAAGAGCTTTAGTATCATTTATAAAAACATTGCAAATCTTCAAAATAAACTTAAAATTATTTTTATATATTTTTTTATTCATTCACAAAACCAAGTGTGAAATATTCAATGTTATCATGTTGAATTATGGATGGTTTTAATTTTGTAAGTCTGTAGCATAGCAAGTAAGTAAATATAGTAAAATCTTTATCATATTTAGGCATGCAGTGAATTTCTGTTTGAATAAAAAAGAAGTTGGCTAAAAACAATTAAGCTTCCTAAAAGATGCTGAGAGCTTCACTGTCTTTTTCTATTTCTTCATTTTTGTGTTGAGTGTTAGAGACTCTCCCGTCATAATAAAATATGTAACTTAAATTATACTAAATGACTCTCCATAAATTTACTATGGAGTTGTGTTTATAAAACCTTTTTACAGAAAGATTGAAGTACTATCACTCCCATAAAATATTTTGTCATTACAGTTATAAACATACTATATAGTGCAAATTTAATTTATGTATAGATATAATCAGAATTAAAGTGTTGACAGGAATTCCACTGAAGCTAATCTATTCCTCCCCACTAAAATAAAGTAGACTGTGTCAGGAGGTAGTTACCGGGAGCCAAAGCCTGCATTACCTTTAGTTAAGCCATTTTAGCTTAGCAATTTTACTTTATAAGTTAGCCATTTTAGTTTACAAGCCTCTGTTCCCCTTCTGTTAGTTAGCCATTTACTAGCAATTATGTGATGTGCCATAGGTTGCCAGGAATAGCTTTATCTTCCTGTCAGATAAGAGCACCTGTGCAAATAACCTGCAGTTAAGACATTCCACAATTAGGTTGTATACCAACCCTTTTCCACAGGACCCTTTGTCCTGCCACTTCCTTCTTTATTATATAAACCCCCTGAGATAGATAAAAATTTGAAGTTTGATCAGAATACTGTCGTACTGCCATTGCTTGTGTCTCTTATTCCTTCCTTTCTCCCCTCTAGGTCTCGGGTTCCCGTTTTCTCATCCAGCTGGTCGGGACAGGTAGTAGAAAGATAATTTATCTAGTTGGGTTGAGGATGATTTAATGTTAATGTGCATCCTTACACAAGCAAAGTGTTGGACTCTACAACAGTGATGTAAAAAAACAAACAAACAAATGTAATTTGTCCAAAGAATAGCTTGTATTACTTTGGGTTTCTAAATATTTCTACCTTATTTGGGAAAGAATAGCAGAAGTTAAAGTATTAATGATAAAACTCATATGGTTATAGTGTATAAAACCTTCTATTCCAATAGATTTCCTTCACTTAACCCTTGATATGCTGATTAATCAAGACTCTCATTAGTTAGTTCTAAGGTCTATTTTAGTACAACCAAAGCATGCTGCAGCAGCCACTGATTTAGCCACATGGCTGTCTACTACCTGCCACATGTGATAATCTTTTCCCCAGACAGCCTCAAGAATTTTCTCTTCCTCACATACCTGCCTCCTGCACATGGTTATTTGTAACATACTGACAGCCACATGGCTGTCTACTACCTGCCACATGTGATAATCTTTTCCCCAGACAGCCTCAAGAATTTTCTCTTCCTCACATACC
>PVIH01006502.1:0-110385 GCA_004025045.1 Sigmodon hispidus | reverse complement strand
AAGGTTAGCATGTGGGGATGGGGGGAAGGTTAGCATGTGGGGGTGGGGTGGGGGAAGGTTAGCATGTGGGGATGGGGGGTGGGAGGTTAGCATGTCGGGGTGGGGGCTCATCTACACAGAATACTTGGAAGCGACTCTAAGGAGGTACATGGAACTACAAAGCAGGCTGATTCTGAATATACCAGAAGGTCTCGGAAACGAAAGCTTGATTTCTGAGGAGACTTTCTTTTCTGGAGGCAGCCATGGCCCTGAGAGGGTCAGCCTTCACACCTCTCTCTCTAGCGCCTTCACAGAGGCACACATTTGCATTTCTAGTCTGTCGGGTTTTCTCCTCTTGATAAATTTTTTCCTGATTAAAAAATAACAGAAGCTCCTCGTAGAAGATTGAAAAATGCAGAGAGGTTGTAAGAAAACAAACAAACAAACAACAAAAAGAAAAACAAGGCATAATGGCCCAGAGGATAGTGCTGAAGTCTCCACTGGGGGTGGAGGTGGGGCTCCTGGACGGGCTGTGGCAGCACATGTCATGTGGGGCTCAGGTCTAATGAGAACCAGACATTGTTATTTCACTTTTGTTGGTTTCCCACGTGAGAACAAACACACTACCAGCCACACTAGAGTTTATTCAGGAGAGTTGCTGGGCAAGTTCAAGGGAGGAGAAGCAGAAGAGAAAAGAGACCGTCTTTCACTTGGTGCCTCCTTTTTAGAGACCGGGTGGGCACTGATTTACATAGCCACGCCTAGGAGCATGCCCTCCATATGAGGCCAGAGCCATGTTGGGTTATTGGACTAACATGTTTACCACATAGCTGCTACATGCCAGGAATAATTACAACTTTGTCGTTTTCTTCTTCTTCTTCTTCTTCTTCTTCTTCTTCTTCTTCTTCTTCTTCTTCTTCTTCTTCTTCTTCTTCTTCTTCTCCCTCCTCCCTCCCTCCCTCCCTCCCTCCCTCCCTCTCTCTCTCTCTCTCTCTCTCTCTCTCTCTTCTTTTTCTGAGACAGAGTTTCTCTGTGTAGCTTTGGAGCCTGTCCTGGAATTTGCTCTGTGGACCAGGCTGTCCTGGAACTCACAGAGATCCTCCTGCCTCTGCCTTCCCAGTGCTGGAATTAAAGGCGTACAGCACCACCTCCACCCCGCCCCCAGCGACTTTGTCATTTCTTATCTGTGCCTTCTCCCCTGCAAGTCCTTTGATGTTAGACGTGTCTGTGTGGTTCACTGCTGTATCCTTGGGACTTAGCACATAAAAGGATGCTCCAAGAAGGATTGGTTGAAGATCAACAGTTAGCTAGTCTCCCTTCATCCAGGCAGGTGCTCCGATACCCCAGGGAATGTCTGAAACTATGATCGTGTCGGCTCCATTGCATCATGTTTGATTTCCTCACTCAGCCTATAGGTGAGGATTCCAAGGACAGGACCAAACTCATACATCTCTCTGCTTGTATTTAGCCTTGTATGGTGGTGCATGTCTGTCACCAAGCACTTAGGAGATAGAGGCAGGAGGATCAGAAAGAAGTTCAAAGTCATTTTTAGCTAGGTTTCAGTATGGAGTCAGTTTGGCTACATAAAGACTTATCTCAAAAAAAAAAAAAAAAAAATGAATGTATCAGGATGTACTACATTGGCTTCCATGGGCAGAGGCTTGGGTAGCCTCTCCATGACTGACCGGCTGCCTGTTGGAGAGCCATGAAACCCAGTGGCCACTCAGGCCTAGAAGCTGGAAGCCTCAGAATAAGAAAGGCCAGAGATGTAGCCCCAATCTGATGCTGAAGACACAGAAGGCCCCACAGAGTCACTGACCAAGTCTGCATTACAGGTTGAAGACACCTGTAGCAGGAAGGTTTCCTGTGTCCCTCAGCTTCTTGGTCTCAAATAAACACACAGAGGCTTATATTAATTACAAACTGTTTGGTCTATCAGGCTTTTTGCTAGCTAGCTTTTACATCTTAATTCAACCCATTTCTATTAATTTATGTTTTGCCACATGGCTCATGGCTCACCTGTGTTCCGTTACATCTTGCTCCCCCAGCAGCTGGCAGCATCTGCCCTGACTCTGCTTTTCTTCTCCCTTGGTGCTTGAATTTCCCACCTGGCTGGAAACTACCTTACCATTGGCAAAAGCAGCTTCTTTATTAATCAATGGAAGCAACACATATTCACAGCTTACAGAAAGATATCAGATACCTGAGTCTGATGTCCGTGACAACAGTGGCCAAAACAAGATCTGAGAAAACCCAGCTACTGTTTGTGTATGTGATTCCCTCTTAGGCTTTCTGTTCTGTCCCAGTCCTCAATTTAATGAGCTATGTAGCCCACATTCAGGGTGAGTTCACTTCCG
This sequence comes from Sigmodon hispidus, assembly GCA_004025045.1. Lineage (NCBI taxonomy): Eukaryota > Metazoa > Chordata > Mammalia > Rodentia > Cricetidae > Sigmodon > Sigmodon hispidus. Next base: position 108,049 of record PVIH01006502.1, on the reverse strand, counting down.
TTTGCTACACCATATGCCAATCATCTCTGGAAACACCCTCACAGTTGCATATCAAGGTGTGTTTTTCAAGTTTTCTTCACATCTCTCTATCCAGTCAGGTTGACAGTTGAGGTCAACCACCACACATGCGTACCTATGATAGAGTTTGATTTATAAATTAGTCAAAGCTGAGTAAGAGATCAACAGCAACAGTTAATAAAAATAGATAATTATAACAACGCCCTGTAATAAAGTTATGTGACAGTGGCATAAGATGCTCTCTGAGAATCTTATTGTTCTGTGCTCACCTTTCATTTTCTTGAGATGGTATGTAATGATGGACTGCTCGCCTGATAAAAATGCAGTGAGTGAATGCCACAGGTGTCATGACAGGTCGTGAGTCTATGAGGCAAGAGTCGTTCAAACTCAGCACTGAGGCAACTGGGACTAGGTCTGTTGATAGAGAGAAAGCCGCTGAGTGACTAACAGGGAAGGTGGCTGATTGCACAGTGTGACTATGCCAGACCAAAGGCTGACTGGTATTCCAGGTCAATGGAGCCAGAGGGCACAAGATTCCATTATGTTGCTCAGATCAACTTATACTTGAAAAGTTGTGACTTACTTTTCTGCAATTTCTCATATAATATTTTTGGACTCAAGTTGAACACTAGTTATTGAAATTGCAAAGTGTGTGTGTGTGTGTGTGTGTGTGTGTGTGTAAAATCTAGAGCCTTGCTCATGCCAAGCAACAGCTTTACTAACCACCATCATGAATATTTCTTATTTATTAATCTAGTCATTTAAATAAATGCCTAATAAAGTTAAGGATATGTCAAATATGAATAGAAATGTTATAGTTTGTATTTCTTGCACAGTCTTTTTGTGCATGCTCATGAGTACTCACAGAAACAATTGCTTTTATTATTTAATTTTTTTAAATGTGTATGAGTATTTGGGTAGTATGTCTGTGTATCATGTGTGTGCCTCGTACCTGCAGAGGCCAGAAGAGAGTGTTGGATCTCCCGAGAAATTAGAGTTACATATGGCTGGGAATCAAACTTAGGTCCTAAGAGCAGTAAATGCTCTTAACCACACAATCATCTCTCCAGCCCACCCCTTTTTAAAAAAGGTTTATTTTATTGAATATTCATATGTGTATGTCTCTGTGAGTGCACATAAGTGCAAGTGCCTCGAGAGGCCAGAGGATGATGATGGATCCCCTGAAGCTATAGTTACAGACAATTGTAAGCTGCCTGGTGTGAGTGGTGGAAATCAAACCCAGGTCCTCTGCAAGAGCAGAAAGTGCTCTTTACCAATGAGCTGTTCCTCAATTCCTTCCATTCTTTATGTTCCTTTAGTACCAGCATAACATATAAAATAGAACTGCAGGGCTTCTTTTGAACATTCATGTTTAGATCCTTTTTTCATTTTGCCTTTGAATAATGAAGATGATCTGAAAAGTTCCATGCTGTTCAGAAGTCTGGAGGAAGAAAGAGAAGAATATGGAATATGCTTGTAATAAAATTTTCAAGGAGGGCAGATGGAATTACTCAAACTTGAAATACATCCAGAATTCTGAAGTGAACATCTCACCCTTGGAACGAAACATACTTGGAATCATTTATAACCAGAGTTATCCAGGGCCTTCCAAATATCAGAGCTGTGGGCTAGAAAGATGGCTCAGTCGGAGAAAAAAGGTGCTTGCTGCCAAGTCTTATGAAAAGAGAGAACCAACTTTAACCTCTACACATGTACATGCACTCAGACATACACAAAAACTAAGTGTAGTAATAATAATTAAAGCAAAACAGTGGGTCAGGAAGATGAATGGTTCTGCAGGTAAAGGCATTTACCACCAATCCTGATGACCTGAATCAGACCCTCAGGGTTTATATAAAGGGTGAAGGAGAAATGAGCTCTGTTGATCTCTGACCTCCATGGGTGCAATGACATACTTGTTCTTCCACACACAAAAATAAATGGGATTTAAAAATTAAAAATAAATGGCTCAGCGGTTAAGAGCAGTGACTGTTCTTCCAGAGGACCGGGGTTTAATTCCCAGTACCCACATGGCAGCTCACAGCTGTCTGTAGTTCCAGTTCCCAGTTCCAGGCAAACATCAAGGCAAATAAATAAATAAAAATAAATATTTTTTAAAAATTAATAATAAAATACAACAAAAATTATCTGAACCACTGAGGTTTCAGGTATCATGATTATTTGGGGTAAACAAAACAGCAATCTCATAATTAAGAAAGTGGAATTTTCTTGACTCTTATACTTGAGAAGTCTAGAGACAGAACTAATCCAGGCATAAATAGCTGGTTCTAGGGATTAAAAATGTTCTCTCTCCCAGCATTCATGAGATCGGGTCACAGGACAGACTGATTGGTGCTTGCTGGGTCTTTAATACTAACCATGAGAGAGGATATTTGAATTGTCGATGCTGGGTTAATAAAAAAGGGCATCAGTCATATGCAAAGAAAGTGGGGTGAATTTTCCACAAGGAGGTGTCTATCAACATGCAGAAAAGCCAAACGCTTGGTGATGAGATGTAACTTTACTTGAGTCTCATGCTCCTGGAAAATAGGGAAGTTGTATCCCTCCATCTCTTTGGTGAACTTTCAGAGCCCCCTATCTATCCATGACCCAGTCAAGAGACCCTCTCATTTCCCATTCACCATTTCAAAAATAATACGCTGGATGTTTGTATTTTGTCCCCATTGACCTATAAAGTTCAATGATTGATTAAAACTGTCAGGATCCTTTCCCTCCTCTGGGTACCAATCAACAGGCCACCATCTTAAACACTACAAGTAGGAAAAAGCTTTCCCTAATGGCTCCAGAGGTAGACGTCAGAGGAAAATGCTCCCCAACCACTTCCTAACAACCCCACTCATCTGGGTCTTCTTCTGACCTACTCCTTCCTATAAAAGGCAAGCCCTTTCTGCCTGGCCTTGAGTTTATGATCTGTTATGTAAGTATCTTAGTCAGTTGGTCTGCAGTTTTGCTCAGCAGGTATCCCACAACTCTGGCATCTCCAACATCTTGGGTTCTCCAAGGCAACTGAGGCATCACCTTCACAGCTTTACAAGATGGCTTCTCTGGGCCTCCTGGCATATGTTTCCATGGAGGGAGATTCCATATTCCTTTCTTTTACCTTTGACTTTCAAGCCAAGAGGTTAAAGCTGACAAGTTCTGCTATTTGATAGGGCTGGGACTTGGCCCTCTCTCTCAATTACATTTGTACCAGCTTTCTATTGTTGATGGTTTCCTTCACTGCCTAAGCTTTTCTTTAATTTTACAGACTGGAAGTTTAGTTGGGTGAGGACTTGGCCTGATGTCATCACTTCCTTTATTCCATTTAGCATCAGAGTTTTCTTTACATGTTCTTTTTTTTTAAATCTTAAGTGCTGGAACTTCTGTCTTCTACATTACATTTCCTGGTGCTCCTTTTCTTCTCAAACTGTACATTTTGTAATTTTTCCTCGCTTAGTTTGTTCTTTTACATTATAGATCTGTCTGTGATCACTAATTATAATATCATTATAGATTAGTGATATTAATAACCACACACATGACAGAGTCAGTATAAGGCTGTCTTAAAAATCTCCTCTGCCAACACTATTCATCTAAACTCTTCAATTTAGTCTCAGGCAGATTTTTCAGGGCAAGGACAAAAAACAGCCACATTTTTTTTTTTTTTTTTGGCCAAAATATCACTAGAATGGTGCTTAGTCACTTATTACTATTCTCCTATGAAACCTATTGAGCTGTTCCAACCTCCATTCCATATTTCACCTCTGTCTTTCATACCCCTACTAGGAAGACCCAGTAAGCCCTGATTAAAGCATCTAACCCCTTTTGAATTCCAACCTCTCAAAGATGTCCATAGTCCTCCAACAAACATCATGGTCAGGCCTGCCCTACAATACCCCACTCCTGGTACCAACTCTTGTCTTAATTACTGTTCTATTGCTGTGAAGGAAGACCATGACCCGAGCAACTCCTATGAGAGAAAACATTTAATTGAGGGCTTGCTTATAGTTTCAGAAGCTCAGTCCATTATCATCATGGGGGCAGATCATGGTACTGGAACAGTAGCTAAGCGTTCCATCCTAATCCACAAGCAGAGAGAGAGAGAGAGAGAGAGAGAGAGAGAGAGAGAGAGAGAGAGACTAGACTTGGCATGGGCTTTTGAAATTTTTGAAACTAAGCCCACCCCCAGTGAGACACTTCTTCTAACAAGTGTACACCTATTCCAACAAAGCCACACCTCCCAATTCTTCTAATCTTTTCAGTTTCACTCCCTGGTGAGAAAGTATTCAAATATGTGATCCCATTCAGGCCATTCTATTCAAACCACCACACTAAGCATCCTCATCATTACATACAAAAATTCCCTTTCCCTTACTGTCATAATCCTTTAAATAAAGTTTGTCTCTTCTCATTTCTGATTTTTTATTTCATTTGACCCTGGCTAGACCAGACAACAAATGTCTACCACCCCACACTTTTACTTAGTCTAATTAACACTACCAAAACTGTACACTTTGTAATGACAGGGTTTCTTTGTGTATCTTTGGCTGATCTGAAACTCATTCTGTAGGTCAGTCTGGCCTTAAACTCTGCCTCCTGAGCGCTGGGATTAAAGGCATGCACTACCACTGCCTGGAGGCAGGAGGAAATTTTATGTTTATACTTTTTTTTCCCTAGGAAGTAACCCTCATTACTACTAATGCTTATTGGAAAATATTGGCATTGTCTGTGGATAATTATTGAGTATTAATACTGTACACACAACCCTGAATCGGAAGAAACCTCTTCAAACTTCAGCTGGCTTTGTAGGGCAGAGCTCATTCCTGTAAGCGTATCACAAAGTAAGATCTTAAAAGATAGCCCATTCTCGGGGCCGGAGAGATGGCTCAGCCTGTTCCTGTTCTTCTGGAGGACCTGAGGAGTTCAATTCCTAGCATCCATAAGGCAGCTAACAACTGTCTGTAATTCCAAGATCTGACACTCTTATACATGCAGGCAAAACACCAATTCACATAAAATAAAATAAATATTTAAAAAACCAACTAGCCCATTTTCAAAGGAGAACCAAGTCCCACAGCAGTGTCTTCCCAACCCCATCCCATGTTAGTCAAGAGGGTGTACTTGTCCCCAGGAGAAAGATAGGCAAAGAGATCTGACTCCGCCCCAAGATATCCATTCTGAGAGCATTTTGGGCTGAGGCAATAATGAGACAGTCAGCACTTGCTACTAACTGAACTGTTAACTGGGAAAGAATGGAAAGAAGGAGAGAGGGCAGGAAAGGAAGACAGAATGGAAAGAAAGGAAAAGATGGAAAAGAGAGAAACTGAGGACGAAGGAAGGGAGGGAGGGAGGGAGGACAAAAGAATCTAGACGTGGAAGGGCCCCGTCCATGTTGTTATTACAGGATTTGGAGTGGTCTTTCTTTCTGCCAAAGTAAAACAAATATTATGTTCTTTTAGCAGCATTGAAAGTACCACATTTATTATAATTTGATACACTCCATTTATCAAGTGGCTAAAAAGAGAGAAAATAAAGAGGATTATTAACGTACAGTTCACAATTCATATTTTATAATTATCTAATTTTCTGGCTTTTGGCATGCATGCATCATTAATATCACCAGTGAAGGTGAACCATTTCAAAATGCTTTTAATTGTTACTAATGGCTCAACAGGAGAAAATTTTCCACTGAAAAACATAGCTCTATTTAACAGGTTTTATTTGAAAAACAAAGCTTTGTGGCCATCATGCACAAAGACGATCAGGTCAGACAGAAGCACGCTGACTACATTTGACTAGAAATCTATTTCTCAAACATGTAATTCAGTTCACGACAGTACTTGGTACCTCCTGCCTTTCCAGTATTTCTATGGAACAGGAGGGATTTCATTTTTTTAGGTTGTGAATGGAGGAAACAGCAGCATGTTTAGCTATTATATGAGACGACATGGCCAGAGTGACAGAGCTGAATGAAAACTTTCTTCTGTTTCTGTTTTCCAAAAAGAATATGTTTAATCATATAATTTTCTTCTCCTCCATCTAATCTTTGGTAAAATCTTATATTAAAATATTGAAGTTATTCACAGTGAGATTCTAAGAAAAACCTTCCAATGGATGGGAAGTGTTCATTGGCTGTGGTAGTTGTCATTGGTTTTAAGTTACAAGATCCTGCCTCAGTGTCTGATGCCTGGGCCTAAGAGGTTTTTTTATTTAGTCTCCATAGCATCTGAGAAGTCATACACATCATACCCCTCGCTAGTTATTGCTAAACTTAAGAAAAAAATTAAATATAGAATGGAGTTGAGAAAAATGTTCCTCTGCTTCAGTGGAAGAGTCAATCCTGAGTAGGCTGTGGTGTGATGTGGGGGCTGGTGCAGAATAAAATGCTGTGCCTCTGTACAGAAGAGACTGACACTATTGCACACAAGAAGTATATGTACACACAGCTGTATATGTCCTCTATTAGCCCAAAGCACACATCATAGCTTGAATAATTTCTACATCCTCAGAGACACTCTGCCTTTAAGAAATTAATCCACTTAGAATATCATTTCCTAGAACTTGTACTAAAAACTGAAGAAGGCCTGTCTATCACATTTGCTTTGAGGGGAAAATGGTGTGCTCCAGATAAAACATTACAGTGACCAAAATACCCTCCCATCTGTCAACTTTCTATTCCTCTCATTTAGCTTCACATCATGCACTTTGGCAGGATTCAGAGGACAAAAGCAGACAAAAACTTATTTTTACCAATGTTGAAAGCATGCCGATTTGGCAAAAGTGTGCGATGATGGACATTCAGACACGGCAGAAGGACACATTGGTTTAGCCTTTCTGCAAAATAATTTGGCGATAGACAGGCCATCAAAATTTTAAATATGCGTATCCTTTAGCCCTTGAGTTCAATTTCTAAGAAATTGTTTCCTTGAAAGAATCAATCATTAAATATCTATATAAAGGCCCACCTAGCTGTCTATCACTAGGAGGTTGATTATTACATTATTGTATACACTAATGTATACAATATACATGATTATGCTGTATATTGTGATATATATGTCTCATAGAACTTTGCAGTTTTTAAAACCAATTATGTATATTTATACTCTTTGTTAAGAAAATGTACAGAGCTGAGCAGTGGTGGTGCACATCTTTTCTTTCTTTTTTTTTTTTTTAAACTTTATTTATTTGCCTTGGTGTTTGCCTGGAACTGGAACCACAGACAGTTGGTAGCTGCCATGTGGGTGCTGGGAATCGAACGCGGATCCTCTGGAAGAGCAGCCGGTGCTCTTAACCGCTGAGCCATTTCTCCAGCCCCGGTGGTGCACATCTTTAATGAAAGAGCTAGGAAGGCAGAGGCAGAGGCAGAGGCAGGAGGATCTCTGTGAGTTTGATGTCAGCCTGGTCTACAGAGCAAGTTCTAGGACAGCCAGGACTGTTACACAGAGAAGCCGGGACTCAAGAAAAAGAAAAAGGTTACAGAACATCTATATTCTGCGTATCCTAGTCAGCGTTTTTATTAAACTAGTATGTGGGACAATTATTCACAATGTAATAACATAATCCAACTACAATGTGGGTTATGAAAGTTGAACTCAGGTAATCAAGCCTATGAAGCAAATGTGTTACCCACTGAACCATATTCCTGGCCCCATCCCTAGCATGAAGGAGGAGGAGGAGGAAGAGGAGGAGGAGACTTGACTCTGTGGCAGAGGACTTAGCTAGCATGCTCAAGAACCTTGATTTCAAACTCCAGCACCAGGGGAAGAAGGAAGGTTATTATCTACAGTGGGGGTTCTTGTCTAGGACGACAGAGGGAAAATAGGTCAAAGAAGAGCGATGGCCATGGTCTTGGGGGGGGGCAAGGAGGATGACAAAGACAAGAAAACAAAATATGAACCTTTTATCCCAAGTAGAATGGGGAAGAAGAACAAGAAAAAGGAGGAGGAGGAAGAGGAGAAGAAGAAGAAGGGACCAGCAAACCATTGCCAGCAAACTGCCATTAGTCATGCCTCATGCTTAGTGCTGCCTGAAATTATTGAAGTTAGAGAGAACAAGAGACTATCTTCTCATAGGGGAAGAATTCACTAGAAATTAGGAACAGACGAAACCATTAGAACCCACGGGGCAGCTCACACCTGTCTCACACCGACACCCATGGCAAAACCACAAATGCACAAAAAATAAAATAAAATATTTTTTTAAAAAAGATGGAAGAGCTAGCTAGCAATATGCCTGAGCCATAGGCCAAACAGTATGTAATTAATATAACTTTGTGTGATTATTTGGGAACCAAGCAGGGCTGCAGGCAGGAGAGATTCATTGGGACTGTGGAGTAGGATGGGCTAGAAACTTTTGAATGCACTATATAGTCTTGGCTGGGTTTGAACTTACCACGTAGATCAAGCTGGCCCAGGACTCACAGAGATCCCACCTGCCTCTGCTTTCTGAGAGCTGGGGACCACCATGCTCACTCTTTTCTCAATTAAAAATTAGTTTTCTACATAAAAATCTATTTCTATCATCACTATGGGAAACTTTTTTCCCCCAGAAAACTACAGGCTTTAGGAAGCAGAAGGCATATTTATCTGAAGTTATAGTCTGTTACTCAAGGTTTAATCTACATTGAAAAGCATTTAGTGACATTAATCCGAATTCACAGGAATTATTTCCTATTCTAATTCTTCTCAATCCAATTAGGTTTATTTATATGTGACCCTTATTTCTCCAGATGGTACTAGATCCCTGATAGACTTGGCAGGATGGCAGGATAATGACAGGCAGGTGTTTGTTCCTGACATGTTAACTCTTTCAGCATCAGGAAATAGTCTCTCTCCTCAGAGACCAAAGCTTTAGATGCTCTCAGAAATGGTTTGGTTCTTATCAGGACACAGTGACCCTTTAATTACTGCCACTGTGACCATATCTGTAACACTCTTTCACGCAAGTTCATCAACCTTAGCTAATGGCCTCAAAAGAATGCAGCTCCTTCTCTTGGGAACTTGCCCTCCCCTAGGAATGGCACCAGTTTCTAATTCTCCTGACAGGGAAACTTGATTCTCATTCCCTAAGTCTTCTCTGTGCTTACAGTGACCACAGTAGAACTCGTGTGCTCGGGTGGGGCCGGGCAGATGTGAAGTGGTATGAGCACCGGAGAGGGCCAGACCACATGACTCAGGCTAGCACTGAGGGCTAAGATGTGCTCTGGCCTCTGCTAGGTCAGAGCCAGGCCATGTAGCAGCCACATGAATCTCTGTGTTAGAATCTGAGCCAGAACTCTAAGAGTGGAGATACACAGTCTTCATCCTTTGCCGTTTCCTTCCGGACACCAAGATAAAATAGGATAAAGGTAGTCTTCCACTGCTTTCCCACTATTCCAAGTCTCATCTTGTTTAGTTCAAATCACTGTTAGTGTGGCATGGCATTGCATGCCTGCAACCCCAGCACTGGTGATCCGAGAGGCAGGAGGATTGAGGACTGTAACATTGAGACCAGCCTGCCTCAACAAACAAATAACTATGTATCATCTGTTAAACATGCTTCCATCAGAATTTACAGACCTTCAAATACACTATGATAAGCAGGGCTGAGAGAATGATTAATAACTACATAGACAATACTAGACAAGCAAGTCGTTGCAAGATTATTTTCATTTCTGAAAACACTCAGAACAATATAGTTGTGTATATGCACACACATCTTGGCTTTAGAAAGACCTTGCTCTCCTTGGCTGAGACCAGACAACTGGAACAGATATTTCTAACTACCCTTTGAAGTTTATGCCATAATAAGGAAGCATAATGCTCTGCTGGAGGCTGCATGGTGCTGGGGAGCTGGGGAAGGTTTATGATTTGTTTAAGGTTGTACAACAAAATGAATTTACTGCAAAGATAGAATTTCTACGAGTGGTTGACTCTAAAGCCAAGATAATTAGGACAAGCTGGGGGCTGGAGAGATGGCTCAAAGGTTAAGAACACTGACTGTTCTTCCAAAGGTCCTGAGTTCAATTTCCAGCAACCACATGGTAGCTCATAACCATCTAAATGAGATTGATATATACTATATATATATAATAAATAAATATTTTTTTTAAAAAATTAGGACAAGCTGAGCTATTTATGATGCATCCAAAGGATGCATGCTATTTACTTTATTATTACGTGTGTGTGTGTGTGTGTGTGTGTGTGTGTGTCTTGTGAAGGGGTGCAGATGCCACAGTGCACATCTGGAGCCCAGAGGACAACATTGTGGAGTGAGATCTCTCCTTTCACCTTTACACCGGCTCTGTGAATTGACTCAGGTTGTCAGCCTTGCATGACAAATGTTTTTACCTTCTGAGCTAGCCCACCACCATACCCCACTTATTCCAGACCATGAAACATTTACTTTAATTACAGAAATGTTAATGTCTTGAGTTTTCAGGGAAGTGGGCCTGGGACAGTACCGGAAAATCTAGCTGGTACTCACTACTAAAGATTCAAATTAGGAGACATGGAGCTTGATTTAGGACAAGGCTTGCTTGAAGTTGGGATAAGTTGGGTATGGAGAGTCATAGAAAGCCCATACTATCATGGCTCAGGAAGAAGAAAAATGGTCTCATTACATTATCATTTAGGGATCAACCCTGAAGATACCACAAAAGCATTTAATATGTGAAATTTGGGAATGTATTTTCCCCAGAGATTATCATCAGAAAATAAGTAAGTGGAGGAATTCACATCTGTTCCACACCTTTGGTTACTATTCAAAATATGTACACAGAGAGGAGGGGGGGAGAGACACAGAGAGAGAGACAGAGAATGAACAATCTTTTGTAGGAACTCGTTTGTGCAAATCTAGTCTCTTGGAATGCTGGTTCATCAGGAAAGGCAGGCAGGAGCTGACTCTGAAGTCCACAGGCAGAATTTCTTCTTACTTAGTGAAGCCTCAATTCTGCTCTGAAGACCTTTCAGCTGACAGGGTGTGTTTCCCTCAGGCCACAGGACAATCTGCTTTCTTAACATCTGTCAAATGCAGATGTTCACCATACTTTCAAGATGCCTTTTCGGGAAAAACATGGATTAGTGTTTGAGTGTCTGCGTGGGGACTAGATAACATGCCCAAGTTGACAAATGAAATCAAGCCTCCTATCAGTTAGATGTCACTGAGTGCCAGCTATATATCTGATTCCCTGAAAGCTAATTAACGACTCTTGTATAAAACATAGTATTTATTTGCATCACACGATAGATACACTAGGGAGATAGATGCATGCATGCCAATCATCTGACCAGCTAACATTCCCAAGATCTTGAAAACATAAAAGACCTAGCCAGAAATGCATTCCCTTTCTGTCCTAGAGATGTGTGAATGTGAAAATAGATTTAGAGATGAATACAAAGATCTGGGAGCCAGATACATCTAAGTTTGAACTATAGTTGTGTAATCTAGTAAATACTAGGATCTTCAGTTCAACTGCTAATTCAAAAACCAAAACCAAAAACAAAGACCAACCAAATTCTTTCATAGCCAGGTGTGGTGGCACATGCCTTTAAAATCCCAGCAATTCAGAGGCAGAGGTAGAGGCAGAGGCAGGCAGATCTCTGTGAGCGTGAGACCAGCCTGGTTTACAGCGTTCCAGGACAGCTAGGACTATTACAGAGAAACCCTGTCTTCAAGAACCAAAAACCAAAAAAACCCAAAAACCTTTTCAATCAGTTATAATTTACATTTAATGTAATATGCTCATTCAAATATGTCAATGAGTTTTAAGTAATTTATATATCTATGTAATCATCCAAGTAATAAAGACATAGAGCATGTTGTTTCTGTGTTGTGTGACTTTTCTTGGGGACTCTACTTTTATTCATCCCAGATAGAAAGGACAATGACAGGATCCCTCCAAATTCACCCAACGTTAGCTTGGTGAGCTGTTGAGTTCTCAAGAGTTATTTACAGGAACATGAGGCCATTACCTGATAGTGGCTACACACACAGGGTGTGGCTTCCAAGCAACAGTCTTCCTTATACATCTTCTAGAACAGATGGACTTGTGAGCTTTTTCCTCATGCCACGTAAGAATGCGTTGACAGGTCTGATCTTATGGTAACCACAACTGCCCTGATTCAAGATTGCAACAATTATATCCAACGTGTGGGAAACAGCACACAAAACTCCTTCCATTCAACTCTCTCTTCACCTGCTCAAGGCAATTAACTACTTGCCACTTTCAGTCACCACATACAAATTCATTTATTTTAATGTTGGTGGATTGATATTTACTGAGCGATGTCATTACAGAAACAGAAAATTAAAACAAAGTACATGATATATCACCTGATAGACACTATTTTAAATAGAGAGAAAAGTGATTATGTGGTGCCTGCCATTTTGAGTGAGATGGTAGGGAATCACCTCCCTGGTAAAATGACATTTGAGCTGAGCTGTCACAGAAGCAATGTAGATATGGGGGGGGGCAAAAACAAAAGGCAAAAATACAGCTGAAGCAGAGGTCCTGAGATGGGTGTGGCCGAAAGAAATCTGAGAACCTGAAAGAAATCCAGTGCTGCTGGAGAGCAGGGTCAGTGGTGGAAACAGAAGAAGGTAGGAGGGAATGTGGAAGTCACACACAGCAGAGCCTCTGAACAGTGAGCACTTGGACTTTTTCTTCACATGTGACAGAGAGTCGTTGCAGAGTCTTAGCAGAGAATACCAGCACTCAGTATGGGGTTTTGTTTGTTTGGTGAAGCAGGGTTTTATTCTTAGCCCTGGTTGGTGCAGAATTCGGAGAGAGCCACTTACCTCTACCTCCCAGGTGCTGAGATCAGAGGTGTGCATCACCATGCCTGACCAGTCATTCAATATGCTTAAAAAGACCCCTCTGGGGACTGGAGAGATGGCTCAGTGGTTAAGAGCATTGGCTTCTCTTCCAGAGGACTGGGGTTCAATTCCCAGCACCCACATGGTGGCTCACAATTATCTATAACTCCAGGTCCAGGAGATCTGACACCTTCACAGACAGACATGCAGGCAAAACACCAATACACATAAAATAAATAAATAAAAAGACCCCTCTGGCATTGTTGAGAACTGAGAGTCAAATGCCTGCTATATAGTAAGTGTTTAATAGGTTTCAGTTAATTGGAGATTGGCATTGATTCCTAATGGATGAATGAGGTTATGATCTCTTTTTAATAATGTGTTCCTCAAATATATATTCATACTTTCATTTATTTCTGGAGTATAAATATTCTAGGTGCTGGGAAATATATTGCTTTAAAACAAAACAACCCTCCCCACTAAGATGGGTAAGGAGAGAGAGGTGAAAAGCTTTTATTGATTGTAGCACATAGGAGGCAGAGACAGGCAGATCTTTAAGTTCGAAGCCAGCTTGGTATACAGAGGAAGTACCAGGACAGCCAGGACTACACGGAAACTCTATTTCAAGAAACAACAACAACAAAAGAACTTTTCCTGCTCTTGCACAATACTCCCGCCTTGGTTCCCAGACAGGTCACAATTGTCTGTAATTCCATCTTTTGGCTTCCTTGGACACCTGAGCTTACTTAGTACACAGAAACTCATGTGCATGTGCACACACACACACACACACACACACACACACACACGCACACGCACACGCACACGCACACGCACACGCACACCATAAGATGGGCCTGGTGAGATGGTTTGGTGGGTTAAGGTATTTGATGCCAGGCCTGAAGCTTGAGTTTGAGCCCTGGAACCCACATAGTATATAAGGAGAGAATTGACTCCTACAGCCCTCCGACCTCCACTTGCACATCTCGGCACAAACACATACACACACTCAAAACAAAACATTCAAAACCAAAAATCCAAATAAATAAAAGATGAGATACGAATGTATAGAACATGAAGTAGAATGTCGGTTAGGAGGGACTTAGCATGGCTGATGGGTATGTGTAACACTAGTGAGCTACATGCTTAAATGTAGTTAAGAAGATGCTTTATTCATAAGAGAACTTTATAATTTATTATTTAAAATTTTTTTTACTGGATTTAATACAATTTTCAGTGGTAGAAAATGACAGTTGTTGGGGAGGAAGTAATTAATTAAGCAAACTATAGGAATAAATATTTATTATATTTTTTTAAATGGTGTGAGCTGAGTGTGATGGCATGTGCTTTTGATCTCAGCACGGGGGAAGGCAGAGACAGATGGATTTCTGTGATTCCGGGCCAGCCTGGTCTACAGAGTGACTTTGAGGCCTGCAGGGCTGCACAGTGAGGTCCTGTCTCAAATAAACAAAAACAACAACAAAATTTCCTTTGAACTACTATAAAAGATCTATCTGTGCACACATGAAATTTATGTGGCTGAATCTGTGCATGCGTACCTATTACACGTGTATATCATATATACATGCTTGTGTGCAATACCTGCTCTTAACATATTTTTTAATGATTTATTTATTTTTGTTCTTCTTTGTGTATCATTGTTGCATCTGTGTTGTGTGAGGGTGTCAGATCTCCTGGACCTACAGTTGCAGATAGTTGTGAGCTGTCATGTGGGTGCTGGGAATTAAACCTAGGTTACTGGATGAACAGCCAGTGTTCTTAATCATCGAGCCATTTCTCCAGCCTTGCTCCTAACATAATAAACAGAAAAAAGTCTGGTTGCTTGTCAAGTGTCCAGGAGATAGCATGGAATTTTAAATGCTTTTTATTTAATTTTCATGTTTCTGTATTTGAGTTTTACAATTTTTAAAAATATATTTTTATGGGTATGGGTACTTTGTCTGCATGTCCAGAGCTCATGGAGGCCAGAAGAAGAAACTGGATCCCCTGGAGCTAAAGTTATATATAGACAGTTGAAGGCTGCCATGTGAGTGCTAGGAATCAAACCCGGGTCGCCCACTTGAATTCTTTTCAAGTGTGTGTGTGTGTGTGTGTGTGTGTGTGTGTGTGTGTGTGTGTGTGTAGCGCATACTTGTTAATGCAGTGTGTGCATACCACAGCAGTTGTGTGGAGGTCAGGGGACAGCTCTGGACATCAGTTCTCACTCTACCTGTACATGGGTTTTGGGGCTCGAACTCAGGTAGTAAGACTTTATCCACTGAGCTAGATTTTCAGTCCTTATTTGAATGTTTTTTAAAAAAAGGATGAGATATTTTCCGCAAAGCAAATTTATTTTAAAAATAAAAAAGGACATGTGAAAACACAAGAATATAATCATTTCCAGAACTGACTAACGTGTTTTGTACGTGTCTGGGGTGCAGTACCAGAGGGGGGGGAGATGGGACGGGACGGGACTGGACGGCTGTGATTTTGCTGGGAGCTGTGGCAGGGCAGGTCCTGCTTTAAGTACTTTGTGTAGACTTTCTCCTTTAATCTGTAGGAGAGCCCTCTTTACAAGTGGGAATGCTGACAGCAGAGAGATTTTTTGCATATATGCAGTTTTAAGTAAGAAGACTGTATTTTATAGGCAAACACATTGTAACCTCTAGTATAAATGGCCAGTTAAAAAAAAAAAAAAAAAAAAAAAAGCCTTGTTTTCCTGCAGTTGAATAGAAATGTCATGTTCAGAGTTTCCTGACCGCTGCCAAAGGCACACAAGCACCTTATGTTTTTAAGTGTCTGTAAATGTTAGGTGGCTATATTTTCTGTTTCATGAGGGTTTTTTTTTTTTAACTTTTATTGATTTTTTTTGTGGATTTCACATTGTGTACTCTGTCTGATCTCACTTATCTCCTCAACCCCTTGCAACCACCCTTTCAATCTGCTCCTCATCAAAGCAAAACCAAATTCACCCTCTGCTGAAGCTTTGCTGAGATGTAAGAACTGGAAAGGGAGCTAGGGTTACCATGTAGCCCGGTAGATGATGGGCCTCGGCTACTACCACGCTTCTCATACTGTGATGCAAGTGGTTCTGCTTCTCATAGGCAAGGATGCTTGCTTTGGCTTTTATAGGGCAAAGAATATCTTTTAATAAATTATTCTGGAGTATTAGTTTATACATAGGTTTTGCATGATTGAGGTTAGGGAATTCCTTTAAAACCCACAAATCCTTAAAAGTATTTTTTAATTTTAAGATTTTTCAATTAATAACAAAGTTAAAAAACTTTACCATTGTTCTGTATTTGCCTTGCTTTACGTTACTTATATTATTGTTATCATCATCATGTGCATGTATGCTTGCGCCACAGTGCCATGTAGAGGAAGTCAGAGGACAACCTTCAGAGCGAGGATCAAACTCAGGCCAACAGAACTGCGCAGCAAATACTTCCTTAGCTGGTCTATCTTATGGGCCATGTACTAGGTTTTTTTTAAAGAAACACATATACACAAAGCAGAAAAATTGTAGCTATAGTTGTGGTTTCTGCATATCACTCTTAGATCCTGTTTCCTTTTTTCTTCATCCAAGGAAACCACACACTGTTGAATTCAGTGTCTGTTTTCATGTTGATATTTTTATGTTACTACATAGGCTCAGAAAAAATATATAGCACTGTTTTGAACACTTGTGTGCGCACACACACATACACTCATGCTGGAATTTAATGTTGGATAAGGAATAATCTACAAACTTGCTTCTGTAATGGCACTTTCTGGCTATTGTTGGTTCTTAGTTCTACCTGTTTTTTATATCAATGTGCAGCTTTAGTCCACACAGCCTATGTGCATATAGCCCTTTGTAGTAAACCCAGTGCATTCTCTGCTGTCCTACAGATAGCTACTATAAACATCTTAGCAGGTCTATCGGCCACATTTCATTACAGGATACTGCAAGTATCTTTCCTTTTTCTACTGTGAAAGATAATGGTCGACAGTATGTGCCTAGTCACTGTGATTTACCTTGTTAACCTATTTGTCCTGTGACATACACTTGATCATGTGTTACACATAAGAACAAAAGAAAATAAAGACAAATGCATAGATACCTGTTTTCTTTTTAAATTGCAGACAGACAAGCAAACATCACCTTATTTATTTTTTACTCACTGGGAATCACCTAAAGTGATCTGAGCTTTTTCATTTTGTATGAAGAATGGGGTGCATTCCTTCTTTTGCTAGAGATACCCCAAGAGCAGAAGAGTTAAAAGAACAGCACAGACACCAGTTGGATCAATTAGCATTTTGCAACTTGTCCAGTGACTCTTTGAACTTGCTCCTAAAATATAGGGATGAGAACATTGAATGACACCATTTTTGCTTCTCAAAACACCTCTCTATTTTTATACAGTGTTTACCTCTGAGATTCACTAGCACTTGGATACGCTTACAGCAAGCTCCCCAGAGTTTTCCTGATTGGGGGGAAGAAGGTCTGTCACTAACTTAGAATTTACACCTTAATGACCAAGGGAATGGAAAGATAATTAGCAAACATGAGACCATATTTCCAGTTGGTTGAGGATGAGGATAACAATTATTTTCTCTACTTTATGTGGCAGAAATAAGAGACCACCACTAAGGGCAGAAGTAGAATTCTGGAAATTCTTTAGAAGCATCTAGACATCTTCTTACTACACTTGTGTTTGCAAATTAAAACTTCTGCTGGCTGAGTGGTAGTGGTGCATGTCTTTAATCTCAGCACTCAGGAGGCAGAGGCAGGGGATCTCTAAATTTGAGGCCAGTTTGGTCTACAGGGTGAGTTCCAGGACAGCCAGGATTATAAAGGAGAGAGAGAGAGAGAGAGAGAGATTAAAACTTCCCTTACTTTGGGCCCAGATCCTTCCTCCTTCTCTTCTTCTTCTTCTCCAAGGCAAGATCTCATCATAGCCCTGGCTAGCCTGGAACTCACCTATGCAGCCCAGGCTGGCTGGATCCTCTCTTCTGATAGTGTTCTGCTTGGATTCCTACAGTTCACAGCTACTTGCCTCCAAGTGCTCACCCTTCAGCCCCCACACCAACCACTGTCATTGCCTCTTCAAAATTCTAGAAAACCTCAGCTTTCTTAAGAGTCTCCTTTGGACTACAGCTGCCAGACCAGTGACCCTAACTTGGAAGAATCAGTGTGTTTAGCGCGAGATAAACAATCATCGTAGTGCAGTGACTTCGGTTCTGTTATCCTGGTGGAACGAGGCAGGCATGCTGATATTTAGTCCCCAGGCACCAGAGAAGCAGAGTGTTGTGGTTCTAATGTGCCTTGGCTCAGTTCTAACAGGGCACTGAGAAACCTGTGAGGTAGACAGAACTGCGCATGTCTTTGTCAGATTTAACACAAGTTACACTACATTTACAAAATAAGATGGCTCTCCTGGCTTTCCCCAAAACTAGACCTTTAGTAGTTACACAGAAGGATCCATTGGCTTTTCTAGAACAAGTTCTTATTTTACTTAAAACTAGCTGAGAGCTTTCAGGTTCCAGATCTCCTTCCTACCTGGGAAGTGTGTCTCTACTTGCTTTAAGTATGCACGTGTGCTTCTGCTTTCAATAAAACTTGACTGAGCAGGGAAGACATAAAACAAAACAAAATGAGTAGTTAGTTGAGGGCCGTGGAGATGGTTCACTGAGGAGGGGTACTTGCTCAAGGCTCATAACCGGAGTTCGAAGCCAGGACCCCACACAGTGGAAGGAAAGAACAGACTTCTGCCACAAGTGTCCTCTGACCTTTCCATATGCACTTGGCATATGTATGTTCATACACACAAATTCACACCAGCAAATTAACATGTGAATTTCAGAGCAAAACAAAAGGACAGGTTAATGAGAACAGGGTGGTGGTACGTATCTGTAAACACAGCTCTTAGGCTGAAACAGTGTCTAGAGTTCTAAGCCAGCCTGGGTTACAAAGTGAAATGCTCTCAGAATATAAACAGATAAGGATGTAGCTCAGCAGTAAAAGCCTTGTTTAATACATGCAAAGCCCAAACAACACAGCAAACTTAATCAATGAGTTGTGAAGGGTTACAAAGGATCTTTCATATTCTGCATAATTGTTTTCCTTTCAGGGCCCAGGCAAGTGCTTCACTGGGCCACATCCCTAGCCCCAGTACAAAGAAGTTTCCTTTTACACTTACTCTGATTCTTTCAAGCCTCTCTTTTGCCTGTAGATATTAGAACACTGTCATCTATTTAGAACTGGAGTGTTGTGTAAAAAAAGGCACTGCTCCCGTCCCATTCCATTAAAAAGCACCTAGACATGTTATGTACGACTTCACCAATAACAGACTTCTGCTGTGTCCATGCAGATGATCTGAAACCTTCCATTTGTGTGTGCATGTGTGTAAAAGTTTTTGGTCCAGACTAACTCCAAGATCCAGACCAGATGTTCCAAATAGACCGCCCACAGCTCCTTGGTCGCAAATAATCACACGAAGTCTTATATTGATTACAAACTGTTCGACCTATGGCTCAGGCTTATTGCTATAGCTCTTGCATCTTAACTCAACAATTTCCATTCATCTCTCTTGCCACATGGTCCAGGCTTACCTGAATTCCTTTACATCTTCTTCCTCCTCCGCAGCTCACAGCTTCTCTCCCTGACTCCACCCTCCTCCTTTATTCTTGGATTTCCTGCCTACCTATAAGCTGGCTCGTCATAGGCCAAAACAGTTCCTTTATTACCGATGGTATTTCATAGTGTACAGAAAGACATCCCACATCATGGGACTCTGGACAGAAAGGAAGGAGAGATGGGGGAAAGAGGTCAAGTGGCTGCTTAGACCAGAGGCTATAGCTGATGGATTAAAGAACTAGTAATATATGGTAAGAGGCAGTCAGTGGGAGCTCTGTGAACGTGAACTTCCATTTCATCTAGAAAGACACTACCAGGCTGCTCCTGTTCTCTCCAAACTCAGGTGGGTTTAGGAAAGACAATGCCAAGTTGGCCACCTTAAATTATCTCAGAAGAAGATCACTGGTCCAAGAATTGAGTTGTGCGTGGAAAGTTCTGAGTGCTTGTGAGAAAACTCCGGAAAAAAAAAAAAAAAATCTTGTGACCTCAGTTCTTCAAAACATAGAAATGTTCTTGGAATGTGTTTTTCTGTCCCTCCTAGGTATAGTGGATAGAAGAGAGTTTACTTTAGATTACTCAGTACAACTGGCCATTGTTATTTGTTTATATGACTCTATGGGAAAACATGTTTTCACCATATGCAGCTTATCTCTGTGATCATACTCTTTTCTTTTGTAGTTCTTAGCTTTCAGAGTATAAATTGTTTGTGATGCTGAACAAAATTGTCTATTGCATATGACTTTTATCTGCCTCATTTTTAGGCTCCACCTTCCCAGATCCTACCACCTCTAGAGAGGTGACAGGACTCTACAAAAGGGCGGCTACAGTAGGTAAAGCAGTGATAAATTCTCTCATGCCACCTGATCCCGGCTGGAAATTCACTGGCTGACTAGGCTGCCAACTGAACAAAACAGAAGCAAACAGTGCCTGACTGAAGATTTTATAATTAAACCGAGGCTGAGTGGGCCATGTGCATGCCGAGAACAGTGACCACATTGTGCGTCACAACAGAAGTCCTACTTGTCAGTCACACAAATGTTTAAGAGCACAGAAGGATGTCTGACTGGGGACAAGGATGACAAAATCCATCTTTTGCTTTACTCCACTTTGTCCTGGACACAAAGCCACTGACGCTGGCTTTGTTCTCAGATGGAGTCTGACATTCCTTCTTCGGCCTACCCAATTATTAACACAGAAAGAACATTCCTGCCTGCATCCACTCGTACACTTGGAAGGAGTAATTTTTTTTTGGTCACCCAACAGAAGAAAGCAGTACTGGACTGGGTGTTTATTTGCTAATTATCACTTTTCCTCATTTATTTTTACTTTCTCAGTGTCAAAAAACTGCAATAAATATTGACATATGGCTTCTATTTGACAATATCTGCCAATATTTAAAATACATCTATCCTTTGAGACAGGAATTGCATTCTTTAGAATATATTTAGCAGACAAACCAGCAGATGTGGAAAACAACATATCTCTGAAAATGATCTTGGCAACATTGCATAAAATGTCCAAAGATTGGAAACAAGGTCTGTGGGGGAATAGCTCTGTGGGAAATACCATGTGAGAGGCCCTAGAGTCAATTCTCAACACTGAAAGAAAATTAACAAAAGAGTGGAGACAGTGTAAATATGCATCACATTCATCAGTACAGGGATGACTACATTACCACACACTTATATACGGGATCCTAGGCAACCATTGGTTAAAAGGCAGATCAGTAAATACTGAACACCACTTAAGGCAGCAGATGAGATGCTGCCTTGGAGAGCAGGGCCAGGGCATACTGCCTGTGTGTAAGGCATCTCTAGAAGGATGTAAAAAGTACCAGATACAGCCACCTGGGGGGGAGACCAGGGCAGGAAGGGAAGTAACTCTTCTCCTTGCCCCTTTATATCCGTGATGTATGTGATCTCTCTCCCAGAGTTCATTAGTTAAAGAAAATAAAACAACAGGTCTGATAGACAGAACCAAGGAATTCTAGAAAGCCTATGGTTTAAGGAAACTGAGGGAAATGGGTTATGCATTTAAGGGCTCATCTTCATCCTTGCCATGAACTGTGAAACTGTTGTTAAGCTTCTGTAATTGGTCACTGACCTGCTTAATAAGGTCCTATTTATATAAAGGAAGTCACAGATCCTAGGCAATGAGGAACTAAAGTATCAGAGTGCTTCTCCTTTGCCTCTGTGCAGCAATGGAAATGACACTGGTGGGAGGTAGGGTTAAGGAATCATGACTAATACTGAACCATCTCTAAAATCTGTTCATCTTAAATACCTCCTTTCTGGCTTCATTGGCTGACTCAGTGTCTTGGGATGTATAATATTTAGGTCAGGGAAGACCCCATTGACACCCCATTATTTCTGTGATGGTTACTGACTTGAAACACTTTGATCACAAAGCGTTTTCAATAAATATTTGTGAGTCTTTTGTACAGCGAGTCTAACCAGGAAGGAAGGACTCTTTAGTCTTTCTACTAAACGATGGAAAAGGGGGTGTGTGTGTTTGTGTGTGTGTGTGTGTGTGTGTGTGTGTGTGTATGTGTGTGTATGTGTCAGTGTGTGTGGCAATTGTTAGAAAAACCTGTGGTAGCCATTGACACAGTAACCCCTTAAAATTCTATGGCACAATGATACAGTTGTGGAATAAACAAGGTTTCATAAAAAAACAAACAAATAACAAAAAGCCATACAAACAAAAAACAAAACAGAGAAAGACACTACCTACCTTTGTATCATAATTTATTTGAATGCATTATGAACTTATTTGCCTTCTCTACCACAGTGTGAGGGTTTGTCATTTTTATTTTTCATTCTCAGTTCTAGGACCAGTGTGTATTAGGTATTTTAGAGTCTTTGTATTAAAAAACAGATGTTCAAAGTAAACTGTCTAAAATGGTGGTTTTATTTTTTTATGATTAAAGGTAAAGACCCTCCCATGAATGTAAAAAATTGTTAATAATTTCAGGGCAATCATGGGATATCTGCACCCCACCCTCTGCCTTATTCTTAGATCCTCAAGCAAATCAGAGATTCTGGATTAAACGATTGTGAGCTTTAGGGGTTGGAGATGCAGCTCGGTGATAAAGCACGCTGGTCTTGCACACCTGAAGTGTGCTGGCTAGTCCTGTGTCAGCTTGACACAGGCTAGTCTTTTGGAACACAGGAACCTCAACTGAGAAAATGTCTCAACACTGAGCTGTGGACAAGTATGTAGGGCATTTTCTTAAAAATATTTATTTTTATTTTATGTGAATCGGTGTTTTGCCTGCATGTATAACTGTAAGGGTGTCAGATCTTGGAATCACAGACAGTTGTTAACTGCCATGTGGATGCTGGGAATCGAACTCAGGTCCTCCGGGAGAGCAGTCAGTGCTCTTAACTGCTGGGCCATCTCTCCAGCTCTGGCATTTTCTTTTCTTTCTTTTTTTTTTTTTTTTTAAATTTTTTTTTAGACTTTATTTATTTATTTGCCTTGGTGTTTGCCTGGAACTGGAACTACAGACAGTTGTTAGCTGCCATGTGGGTGCTGGGAATCGAACCCGGGTCCTCTGGAAGAGCAGTAGGTGCTCTTAACCGCTGAGCCATCTCTCCAGCCCCGGCATTTTCTTAGTGATTGATGTGAGAAAGCCCAGCCCATTGTGGGTGGTGATACCCCTGGGCTAGTGGTTCCGGGTTCTATAAGAAAGCAGGCTGCATAAGCCATGGGAGCAAAAGAACAATCAACCCTCCTCCAGCACCTCTGCATCAGCTCCTGCCTCCAGGTTTCTTCCCTGCTTAAGAGGCTATCCTGATTCCCTCAGATGATGAGCCCTAACATAAAGTATAAGCCAAACATACCCTCTCTTCTTCAAGTTGATTTTGGTCATAGTGTTTTATCACAGCAACAATATTTTGTTTTGTTTCGATGCGAATTGGTGTTTTGCCTGCATGTATAACTGTGTAAGGGTGTCAGATCTTGGAATTACAGACAGTTGTTAGCTGCCACTTGGATGCTGGGAATCAAACTCAGGTCCTCAGGAAGAACAGTCTGCTCTTAACCGCTGAGCCATCTCTCTAGCCCAAACAGCAACAATATTTATATCATAACTAAGATATGAAGCTGTAGGTTCGACTTCTAGCACAGGAAAAAAAATCAAAATCTCAGCTTTAGAATACATGATACAGGGAGGAAAAACTTCTAGAACTATTTAACAATTTTGTTTCCTTTGGCGACAACATATATGTATATTGTCTTAGACACTGTTCTACTGCTGTGGAAAGATATCATGATCACAGAAACTCTTATAAAGCACTTAGTCCATTTCAATTTCAGAGTCTTAGTCTAGTATGGAGGGAGTGTGGAGGCACAGAGCAGACATGGTGCTGGAGAAGTAGCTGAGAGATCTACATCCTGGTCCCTGGGCAGCAGGGAGAGAGAGAACTGGGCATGGCATGGGCTTTTGAAAACTCAAGACCCACCCTAGCAACACATTCCTCCAACAATCTTTCCTAGTGCTGCCACTTCCTAAGGACTAGGCATTCAGATACATGAGCCTTTGCAGGCCATTCGTACTCACACCTCCATAAACACTGGGTTACTTTCCTCCCCTGATCCTCTTCACCCCTCCCATTCCTGCCGAAGCCCCTTCCCAGCAAGTTCCTCCTGCTGTCACCCCT
Organism: Sigmodon hispidus; assembly: GCA_004025045.1. Taxonomy (NCBI): domain Eukaryota; kingdom Metazoa; phylum Chordata; class Mammalia; order Rodentia; family Cricetidae; genus Sigmodon; species Sigmodon hispidus. The sequence goes on along the minus strand of PVIH01006502.1, from coordinate 83,950 downwards.
GTAGTTTTACTTTGGGAACTTTCACTTCTTTCACAAAAGCACTGTTTCTGGATCTGGAGTGATAGCTTAGGGGTTAAGACACTGGCTGCTTTTCTAAAGCACCCAGGCTCAATTCCTAGTACCCACAAGGCAGCTCACAACTGTCATAATTCCAGTTCTAGGGAATCTGATGCCATCTTTTCAGTATCTTGCATGCTTGAGGCCCATGAGCTCACACAATCTCACATACAATAATAATAATAATAATAATAATAATAATAATAAAAATAATAAAGCTGTGTGGTACTGGCCAATGCCTTTAATCCCAGCACTCAGGAGGCAGAGGCAGGAAAGTGAAGGGGTTATGAACTGGGGGGGGCAATTGAAAGGATAACGAGCAGTGTGTGTGTGTGGCGGGGGGAGACAGATGCAGCGGGCTCTGCAAAGTGATGCCCGAGAAAACACACTGCAGCAACAGACGTAGTGTATGGGTTTATTGTGAGAGGGTGGAGGGGTGTGAGAGAGGGGAAGGCTGTGTAGGAGTGGGAATATGAGAGAGGCGGACAGACTGTCAGAAAAGCAAGAAGAGCGAGATAAGGTCTGTTATTGATGGTAGAAGGGCAGCTGGGGGCAGGGGATGGTATACAGACTGCTGAGGGTCAGGAACTAACATTCCTCCCTTTCACTTATTATAAAAAGGTGGGAATATAGGAAGGGGTAGCTGGTGAGGCAGGAATAAGTACACTGTTTCTCTAGACTGCTTCCTGTTGTCTGGGGACATCGGCATCTTTGGGGGGATCTGAGAAAGCTGGGATGGTGGCCAAGTTTTATAATAGCTAGCTGACTGTTTCCAGGCTCTGTGGGATGGTCCAGCACCAGGGAAGTACAGGCCTAGTTGAAGCAGTCTGGGATGCAGATTTTGAGGGGACATCTGGATCTGGCAAGATGCTGGCCAAAGATAAAGTTAAAGAATTTAAAGGGGGGGGTTATTTTCTTAGGTCCTGGTAACTGAGGGAAGGAAATCTCAAGACCAGGCAAAAGGGTAGGGGTTTGGGGAGATCTCGTTCTAAGGAACAGGCAGTAGATGGGGAAATGTGGGCTGGTGGTTAACAGTACTTATCTGGAGTCCATTTAACATGGAGGGCAATTTACAAGCTTACAAGAATTTTGAGTTTACAAAAAAGATAAGTTTTAGATACATTAACCCCAAAGATTTCAGAAGTTCCAGCCTGTTGTGGAGGGTGGGTGTGGGGGGCAGAGAGCTCACACCGTAGACATCTGAAAGCAGAGGCCTACTCATTTTATCACATGTGGGCGCCAAGGCTGCCGAAGACAGGCCTTCCTTCTCTTAATCCTCCCTGGAAGTATCTTTGCAGACTCACCAAGGGGTGTCCCTCAATCTATGAGGGATTCTTGAATCAGTCAAGTTGACTATTAGTGTTAACAAGTATATCAGATTCCACGCAAGACTGAGAAGTCCCGACAAATGCAGGCTAACTACAGATGAGTATGACACTTCAAGTGGTCTGCTGGAGTATGAGGGATGCCATGCCACATCAATGCCTTTTCTGACTGTGTATGGCACATGCACTGTACACACATGAGCCCGAGTGCATGTCGGAGCCAGAGATCAATACTGGTTATCTTCCTCTTAGGCCTCTCTGCTTATTTTGAGACAGGTTGTCAGTGAACCCAGGCCTTACCAATTGGTCTAGGCTGACTAACCAATGAGTCAGGGATCTGCCTATCTGCCATCCCCCTCACAATGGGATTATAGCTATCTGCCACACCTGGATTTTACGTAGGCCATGGGGATCTGAACTCAGATTTTTATGCTTGTCCCATAGGTATTTTATCCAACAACCCATACCCCCAGTTCTCAGTGCCCTTTATAAGACCCATAACAGGAACATCTCACCTGAGTGGTGTTTCTCTAATCATCACAGAAAGAATCTTCAAAGCTTCCCTGTGAAATCTCTTGGGCAACATTCCTGGAATCTAGAGGTTCTTAATGGACAGGTGCCAACAGCAGGAGAAATCATCAATCAACAGCTGTTTCTCATCCTGAACTGAAGCCTTCATTTTCTGTTATAAGGACTAACACTGTTAGCCATGGCATTGGCTCTCCCATATTCTACAAGTACTTGAGACAATGAGAATTCATGTTCCAGATGAACCTTCCTATAAAGGGCTATTTTCAAAGTTATCAGCAATTTGTTCCCATGTCTGCTCAAAATATGGTTCCTAGAAAGGGACACAGCATCCAGTCTCCATGGTTACACACTTCTTCGTGGTCACTCTTCAGAGGCTTGGCACTTTCCCACTGGTCTAAAAGTGCTAAATGCTAAAAAGTGAATTGATACTAAAAAATTTGGCCAGAAAATTGCCAAGACTTTTGTTTGCCAAGTAACAGCATCCCAATGAAGCTTTAAATGGGATTTGACTAATTTCAAGTTTGTCTCAGTAATGGAGTCTTTTAATTTTAATAACATGATAATATGAAACTGTTCCAGCTGTTACTTACAACTTAATAATTTTTTAGTGGAACTTTTTGCTTTTAGCCAAAGGACTGGAAATCCCCTCTCTATACTCAACAGCTAGGAATCCACTTTGACAACATTATCCAGTCACATCTCTCAGTCACAAAGGTGTCAAGTCAACAGAGATACCCTGACTCTTGACTCAGTGAAAGCTTCCTTCTGCATACAGCTTCTCTAAGATGACAAACTGCTGCACACATTATATCACGGGAAGGAATTTAGGCCAGTCTCTGGGCAGCAGGAACTAGCAGGTGGGAAAGGTATCTGCTGGAGAGCAGAGCAAGAAGACAGCTGAGGAAACAGAACAGGTAGGAAAATTCCACCACATAAAAACTTACGTGAAATATGGTGGCATCTGCCCATAAGCACAACACTGGGTGGCTGAGACACTGCGACTCTGGTCTCTTGTAAATATAAGCTTTAACATTAAAACACAAAAGAACTGTGAGCTTGTTCTTGTGGACAGTGATGTAACTTTATTGTGTGCAATCTTTTACACACCAACTATTAACTTTTCCAAGTAAAATAAGATTCACATAGTAATTCTGAAGGAGACACACCGGGCAATAACAGAAAAAGCTGAAGAGAGATTCTTTTTTTTTCTTTTTTCTGAAAGCGGAAAAAAAAGTTAGGGATGAGGGGGGCAAAGACATAAGAAGCTTCCAGAGATTTCTAAAGCCATCATAAAGACAGCTGGGGAGAGCAGAACACTTGCCTGGCAGGGGTGAAGAAGCCAGAGATTTGAGATCTAGCACCGCAAAAAACCAAACCAAACTACAGAAAAGCAGGCTTCCCTTCTGTGTGCAAGGCCCTGGCATTTCCTGCTGTGTATAACTTTATTACACAACATAATATTTTATTTAACACAAAGTCCATTTGGTTTAGAGTGCAGACGAGTTCTAATTATGTCCCCAGCCAGCGAAATCACTCTCCACGTATGTGCTAAAAAAACCCTACTCGACCCTGCAAAGTCCGTTCACAGTTCATTTAACATTTTCTTCTAGGTATCCAGCTTGATTTCCTTTTTGAGTAGACTCCCAGAGCTAAAATAAATGGTGTGAGTTTACTAGTCTGTTGCTGAATTGGAAATTTGGGCCCAGTAAAAAGAGTTGCAGATCTGGAGGTTCACTTTAAAATCACGTGTGAGGCAGGGTACTCAATAGCCTTTCCCACAGCTCACTTGCCCACGTAGCGAGAGAACAACTGCTCTCAAAGGCTCCATTCCAGCCCAGCCTCTGCTGGAGATTTTAAAATTCTTAGCTCCACTCAGGGTCATTTCGCCCTCAGCAAATTAACACGCGGTGACATGGGTGACATGTCCACCTACTGCTTCCAGGGCGGTGGTGGTCAGTGAGGAAGGCAGAGTCATAATGGTTGTTAGAAACAAGTGAACTGAGCTCAATGTGGTGGCTCACACCTGCAATCCTAAGGTCTGGGAGGCTGAGGCAGGGGAATTATCATACGTTTCGGGCTAATCTGGCTCCACGGTGAGATGTTATTTCAAACAAACAAAATGAAAGAAGAATAAAAAGAAGCAAGTATATAGCAAAAATAAAAGAAACATGAGAGTTCAAAAGACTCTGCCATGACCATACTCTTCTTGTTTGTGACCGCCAAAGACTTGATATCTTTCATGTGGAAGTGAAATTGGGCTTCTAATGCAAGACACAAAACTTGTAACATATATTAAGCCAGTTAAAACTAAATTTAAAAATATACTATCTAATTAAACTTTAGAAGAGAAACCCAAATCTAAGTGGAGAAACACAATTGTGATGGAAAGCTGAGAACCAAGCCCACTGTACAAACGATGAACACATTACTGAGGCACGTTCTGCTGGCCTTGAGATATGCAGGTGAAGGCTAAGTGACACTCAGCTGTGAGGCATAGGGTCAAAGTTGACAAAGCTCTGAGAAAATATTTACCAGAGAGAATGTGATGATTCATTTATCAGTTCAGAAATCTCAAGTATAAAACTTCAAGATATAAGAAGGATCAAATTATATCATGTCTGTGATTCAATTAAAAAATTCTTAGCCCTCTTACATTACATTATCTAGATTAAAATAGTAAAAAAATCAAATTACATTCATATGAAACTTTTATCAAAAGAAATCAAATCCATTTTTATGAAATTTTATAGTACAATTATTTTTAGTGGGTCTTTTCTTAGGTCACAGTATTTATAATTTCATTTACATCTATATAATTTTTAAAATTAAAAAACAAAAGCAAATCAATAGAAATCTAAGTTTTCATTTGTAAAACTCCCTTCAGCCTCCGGTCGGCACACATGGCAATGTTGATTTGTCCTCCAGACATGGATGGCTCCCAGGATCCCCTCTATGAAGCATTCAGGCCTCGACTCATTAGGAATGCTTTTTGGTTTGGCTCACGTTGCAAGAAATTCTGGAGCATGTCCATGCCGTCCAGAGATCCCCCAGGTTTCAGGATTAGGTTTCTGTATTTCATTCCAACCTAATAAAAGAAAACATCATGCCTAATAATTCACGGGCATAGCGATCCTCTAAATCCCCAGGCATAAGGGAGGAAAGGGTGAGGGGAGGAAAAAGGGGCTTCAGCTTTACTCGGTCTAGACATTCTCTTCTGCCGACAAGGCAGCTCCATCCTCCCTTCCTGTGGTTTGGAGCCTCAGCTTCAGGTCTTCTACTCTGTTCACTATTGTCTTGAGTCCTTAGATTCCCAGCTGTGCACCCACAGCATAGGCAGGCGGGCACATCACATAGCCAAATGAAACAGTTTGCCCATTTCCAGTGATTTGGAAGTTAGCCGAGGCTTGATGGGCTCTGTGGGCTTCAGAGCAGGAGAGTGTTACTGGTGAATGGCCTCAGGTATTTCTATAGGAGGCTTGTGAAACAACACAACAAAACGCCAGCAAAGAAGCCCATTATGAATTGTCAGGGACAGGGTTTCTGAGGGGTCAGAACCAGCTTGACACAAGTCTTGGGGGATGGAAATCTGGAATTCTAAAACAAACCATGGTTCCTCTGCTTTTGTTTACATAAACATACAAGCCGAGAGGTTGAAAAAAAATAGCTGCTACTCAGCAACACAACAGCATCTTTAGGTTTGATGTCACATCCTTCCATTGTCCTGCTAATGAATTCAATGAGGCCTAGTTCCAGATGCACATATAAAATAAACAGATATCACTCACGTTTATATTTACTAAGCGATTTGATCAATGGAATCAATAATCTTTTTGGGTACCGGAAGAATTAGAGAATTGCCAGAGATAAAGTGGTTTCAGCTTTGACTAAAAACAAGATCCTGCTTGTTGCAACCATAACCCTAACCCTAACCCTAACCATAAGATACTTAATATGTAAAATAAAACATGAGTGGGGGCTGGAGAGATGGCTCAGCGGTTAAGAGCACTGGCTGTTCTTCCAAAGGACCAGGGTTCAATTCCCAGCACCCACATGGCAGCTCACAACTGTCTGTAGTTCCAGTTCCAGGCAAACACCAAGGCAAAATAAATAAAAATAAATAATAAAGTTTAAAAAAAAATAAAATAAAACATGAGTGAAATCCACTAAATAAGACAGAGACAAACCTAACTAATGCCCTACAAGAGCCACGAAATAAAAACAGACAAAAACTTTGGTGTTGTCTGTGGTTCATAAACAGAAATCACTTGTAACTTACAAATCGTTTGGCACAGTGTTTATTATCCTCCTAATGCTGTGACCCTCATATTACGGTGACCCCTCACCATAACATTATTTTCATTAGGTTGGGCAGTGGTGGTGCCTACCTTTCATCTCAGTCCTTGGGAGGCAGAGGCAGGTGCATCTCTGTGAGTTCGAGGCCAGCCTGGTCTACAGTGCAAGTTCCAGGACAGGCTCCAAAGCTACACAGAGAAACTCTTTCTCAGAGAAACAAAACCAACCAACCAGCCAAACAACCCCCAAAAATGGCTGGAGAGATGGCTCAGAGGTTAAGTGTTCAATTCCCAGCAACCACATGGTGGCTCACAACCATCTATAATGAGATCTGGTACCCTCTTCTGTATACTGTATACGTAATAAATAAAGTAAAATCTTAAAAAAAAACCAAAAAACTTGCTACTTCATAACTGTAATTTTACTTGTTATGAATTGTAATGTAAATACCCGGGTTCTGTGTTTTCTGATAGTCTTAGGTGACCCCTATGAAAGGATCATCTTACCCGAAGAGGGGTTTGCAACCCACAGGTTGAGAACCATTAATCTAGCTGATGTGTCTAATTTTCTGACAGTGACAGGCTGCTGACATTTATAAAGTTTATACCTGAGAACCCTGCAATAGTATTATCAGGAAAATAATAAAAAGCAAACAAAACAAACCCTCTCAAAACATTGTTGGTAAGATGATAATTCTGTTTGGAGCTGTGGTATATATTCATATCTATTCTCAGCTGCATGCAGCCCAGTATACTGGGCTGGATACGACAGACACAAGACCACATTTAATAACCTGAATTCCAGTTAGGCATAAGCCATTAAACAGCGTTTGTTAAATGCTCAGGTAGCAAGAACAATACATATATGAAGCAATAATTAAGTTTAAATTTTCTATTGACACAAATAGAATGTTTAAAATGTAAAATTAGTATTTTTGGGTCTTAGGTTGGCTTCAGGCTTGCTATGTAGTCAGGGATGACCATGGATGGCCCTCTGACCTTTCTGTCTTTACCTCTTAAATGCTGGCATTGCAGGCAGGAGCCACTATTCTTGGTTTATACAGTGCTGGGGATTGAACCAGGCTCCGTGTAGCTTTATCATCTAAACTATACCTCCAGCCTCATGAAATAAATAAACATTTACTTAAGCACTACAGCAAGGCACAGTGGTGTGCACCTACATCCCTGCTACTGAGGAGGCTGAGGTGGGACAGTCCCTTCAGCTCATCATAACCACAATATTATCATTTCAACATGTAAAATTTTGGTAGATCATTGAGTTTTGTTATTCTTGTAGGAACTCAAAATCCATTGCACTTTGTTGTTTGTTTTGTTTTACATTAACAGCAAACCTTAAATCATTTCTTCAGGTGCATCAGCTCAATTTCAGGTCTTCGAAAGCTCTATGTTGCTACTGTAGGCATAGACACAGGGCCTGGAGCATAGTGAGATTTAGCAGTGTGTGAAAATGGGCTAGTATGACACCAAGAAGAAACAGCCACCTTGCTGCTTTATTTGCAAGCAGCTTAGAAGAGGGAGGCTGGGCAGTGGTGGTATATGCCTTTCATCGCAGCATTCAGCACTCAGGAGGCAGAGACAAGAGGATCTCTGTGAGTTTGAGGCCAGCCTGGTCTACATAAAGAGTTCTAGAACAGCCAGGGCTACACACAAAAAAAAAAAAAAAAAAAAAAAAAAAAAAAAAAAAAAAAAAAAAAAAAAAAAAAAAAAGAAAAAAAGAAAGAAAGAAAGAAAGAAAGAAAGGGGGGAGGGGAGAGAAAGGGAGAAAGGAAAGAAGGAAGGAAGGAAGGGAGGAGTCCATTAGGCACTGTTTAAACTTGAACTTCTTGGTAACTGTGCCAATGAGGACTTGGAGCTTGGTCTAGTTGGTGTCATTTTGATATAGAGAAGAAAACATAAACAAGTAAAAAAAATTTTCTTACATAGTCTACAGCAATATCAGCATTCTAACAGTAATCAATAGTCTGACATATAACCGGCTGTTCTTGTTATAGACGCCATCATTCTAGGAAGCCCATCAGAGCGCCTTAGTCCACACACATTCCCTGGCTCCCCACCTCCAAGCTCAGTGTGTTTCAGTCTGACCACAGCTTCAATTGTGTGTGGAAAAGAAAAGCCTGTTCTTCTGGGGCATGGCAGTGTGAAAACAGCACAGACAACAGAAGTTGGTTTATGGAATTACAAAAATATTTAAAAGCTTGTATTAAGGAAAAGACATACTAATAGTAGAAAGAACAGTATAATGAATCATCAGGTATCTATCACCCAATAGATAATAACGAGTCTTGAGATGACGGACATCAGCACTATGCCTGGCTTATGCAGTTCCTGGGATCAGATTCGAGGGTCTCTGGACGATAGGTAAGCATTCACCCACCTGAGCTACCTCTCCAACTGCCCATTATTATTGTTGTTGTTATTTTACAGACAGGAACTATACAGTGTAACCTGGTCTCCAATTCTTATGCTCCTGCCTCGGCCTGCTAAGTAAGCACTGAGATTACAGGCATGTCCCTCACACCTGGCAAAAATTAGTATTTTTTCACAGACACTCCATGTTCAAGCTCTGCATGTTATATATACCATTCCTTTGATCCCTACACAGTCAGGCAGATATAGCTGAGTTTGAAGCCAGCCTGCTCTACACAGCAAGCTTCAGGACAGCCAAGGCTACATATTGAGACTCTGTCTCAAAAACAACAAGAAAATAAACAAATAAGCTAAGGTATTTATACTTCAAACATTACAGAAAAAAAATCCCCCAAAGAACAAAACATTAAGATATAGCCCAAGATGTAACACCTGACAATGTTCTCTGCCAGCGGCTGTGAACTTGGTATGGCAGTTCAGTGGGTAGGGCACAGGGAGCATTGGGGATTCTGCAGTATGGGGACAGTGAAGGCCTGCTGCCTGCAGAGCCTCACCAGAGCACAGCACTGTTTAGTCTCAGAGTGCGTGGTCCAGTGCAGCTCAGTCCTCCTCTGCTTATGCCTCCAAACAAGTTGATTCAATTTCCTCAATTATAAAGCAATGGTCTTTTAATAGTTCCATTTCCCTTGCAATGAAGCTTTGAGAAGAGTTTAAGAGTCATTTAGGTTACAGGACCAAGCTTTTGTTAAGGGAAAAAACCAAAAACCAAAACAACAACAAAAGCCCAATAGTTAAGAGAGTCTTGTGAGTGAGAGGCACAGTGGGGCGGGGCGTTGGCCTTTAGCCATTCAGTGATGTTTACACAATACAGAAACCTGAACTGTCAGGAAGGCAGGAAGAGAAACTCCAAGGCCTTAACCTTTGAAGCCACTGGCACCTGGGGACTGCACAGCCAGATCCAGTGAAGGGAGATCAATCAGTCGCCACTGAGGTTTAGAATTGGGAGGGGGGGGAGCATCACGGATCTTTCCGAGCTGTGCAAGCCTTTTCTAACCCCAAGGACTTCTGAGGACATATTGGGAGTCAGGCTGAGGTCTGAACTGTGGCTTGCCTTGTTAGCTACATCATTTTTGGCCTTGGTTTCCTTATCTATAAAATGGGAATAAGCTGTTCTTACATTCTTTAGGCTATTAGACACACAGTGGGATTTGATAACTCTTATCCTTGACAACCCTCCAGGGCACTTACTTATCTATGTTCATGGAAATAACTGCATTCTTGCCTTGATATTTCCTTAAAATTACTTAGGTCTTCTAATAAAGCTAGAAGAAAGCTCCAGAGATATCACCTTCACTCTCAATGAGGAGGAATATTAGCAGGAGAGAGAAGGCCCTTGTTTTATGCAAGAATATAGACCTTTTGAGGCCGTATTTTAATGGCAAATGTAATTATTCTAAGCAGGATGTTCATCATCTATCAGTAATGAGAGCATGGGAAGAAGAGTGGACTCGCTCTCACTAGCTTTGTATCCAGAAGGCAGCACACAGGGCAGCTCTCTGGTGGTCCATCAACCCAGCCTTCAGAAAGCAGAGCCGGGCTTGCAGCCTTTCAATGTGGAGCAGAGGGAGCTTCCTGCCCAGGGCATGTGAAGACATACAGGCACCTGGCATACTCCCCCACCTGTGGACTTTGAGACGTTTCACAGCCCACAGTGCTCTCCCTGTGACACACCCTTTGTTCCTTCTGTGGGTGAGGTGGTGTGTGTGTGTGTGTGTGTGTGTGTGTGTGCGTGTGTGTACCACAATGCCAGTGACAAACAGCAAGGTGGGAGAGACAGGAAGGCTGGTACTAGAGTCAGGAAGATGGAGAAAAAGGGCAGGGCAGGCAGAACTATCTGCTTTGAAGAGGCTTCTGGAACCCACACAGCCATCTCCAGTTAGTGGAAACAGAATGGAACGGAGTGGGGCAAGGGAGAACCTTGCACCAGAGCAGTGGGGGTGTTGGGGGTGGGAGGTAAGAGGAAGGTCTAAGATTTACACAGCTTTAAGGTAGAGGAGACACAAAACAATCTCTTTTCTGACAGCCTTCTGACCTAGAAAGGGAGATAAGCAATACATAATGAGGCATTGGGTGTGGTGGTCCACACCTGTACTCCAGCACTAGGGTGGCTGAGGTGAGGAGGAGAGGCACATTTGAGGCTAGTCTCTGGGCCACACAAGGAGACCTGTCTCAAAACAAAACCTAAGGTAGACTGATAAGGTGCCATCCAGTGCAAACACAAAGAAGGCCATTAAAAAAAAAGACAGAAGAAAGCTAGACCCTGTGGCACATGCAATCGAAGTTCTTGGGTTCTTGGAGGCTGAGGCAGGGGAATGACAAATTCAAGGCCTTCCTAGGCTACAAAATTGAGTTTCAAGGTGAAACTGGGCAACTTAGTGCCATCCAGCTTGGGGGTATAGCCTGACAGCCCAGTGATGGAGCACTTACCCAGCTCATAGGCGGTCTTAGCTTCAATCCCCAGCCTCTCCCAAAGACAACAGCAGGACGGCCTGAACTGGCTGGAACTAAAGACTTGCAGAGTCTGCACTTGCAAAGATTTGAGTGGAAATCCCCTGAGCACAGTGGCACAGGGCTAACCCTAGCACTCTGAAGACTGTCCAGGATACACATGGTCAGACTCTGTCTCAGAAAAGAGAAACCAGTCCCGTTTCTTTCCTTTGTTTCTTCTATTAAAGGCTCAGATTTACCTCAGATCCAAGCTTGCATAGGAAAGTGGATGGGGACATAAGTGGATCCGTTAGTGAGGGAGACGCAGGAGAAAAAATGCCACATTCTCCCTAGAGAGGATTATGGCAGGGTTGTGTCAGAGATCCTGTTTTAGGAGTCCTGGGATTCTCAGTCATTACATTCTCTGAAGATGATCCTTTTCTGATTCAAATACAAGTCTCCCTGTTCCCATGTATGTTACTGTGTATAAAGTCCTCTGTGACACCACAGACTGATAGCCAATAGTTTAATCAAACAGTCTTGTGTCAGTCAGTACAGTACGCCTTTCTGCAGCAACACCTGGTGATGTTTCTCCGTTACTAAAACAAAGCTTAGCCATTTCTCTCAAAGACAGAAAGACAATTCTAGCTCAACAATGTAAATAGCCTTTGAGGCCACAATGTCTATTACCTCTTAGAAGATTTTCCCACAATGAAGTTGCCTTATTAAAAAACATGGCCCTAGTTAAAATGCTTCCATTTTTTCAACCCTATGATTAGGGACTGGATTTTGAAATTACATTTAGTGAACTTTAAGACATCCTGGAAGGGAACCAGCGCTGGCTGAGGGGCATTAACACAAGCAGCTCTCCCTGTGTTATTAAGACAGCTGTCAGGGCAGAGAAGCTACATCTGGTGCAACGGCTTCTCCATATTCTACTGGAGCAAACTTTAGGGATGTGCGTGTATTCTGCTCTCTGTGTTCACGTGTGTGTATGAGGGTAGAACTGTGAGGGTTTGCATGTGTGAGCATGTTATGTGTTTCTGTAAGTGTGTATGTATATATAAAGGCATGCCTGTGAGGGCCTGTGTGAGTGCTGTGTGTGTGTGAGCGTGCTGTGTGCACACATGTATGTGAGTTAGAGGTCAATGTTGAGCGTCTTCTTCAGGTCGTCTCTACCTTCCTTAGTATCTGAAGCAGTTTCTCACTAGGCCTGAACTGATTTAGCCAGGCTGGTTGGCCAGTGAGTTCAAGGGCTCTATCCACCTCTGTCTTCAGTGGGGGGTTACAATTGTGTTGCTGTGCCTGCCTTTTATATAGGTGCTGGAGACGTCAACTCATGGCGCCATGTTGCAAGGCAAAGATTTTTACCAACTGACCCACCTCCCAAGCCTGAGGTTAGGGACAACTTAATAAGTCAAATAAGTAGCTAAAATTCCATGTTTACTTATTAGAAGGAATAGTAGGAAAAACTACAGAGAAAACATGGGTAGCAGCATTGGAGGCCGTGACAGGAAAGTAGCCAATGCTAACACTTGGAGAGAGGTCCCAGAGCAGAAAGAAGACAACTGTACCATAAGATATTCACGCTGCCTGCCTTTGGTGTTCAGAAGACTGAAGGTCGACATTTGACCCTATGTCTGTTTTCCCAGGGAACGGCATGCCCTCTACAGTTCTGCTCACCAGGGTATGAATGAAATGATGCTCAGAGCAGATCCTGGGCTTTGTAGAATAGCAGATGTTCTAGAGAAAGCCTGGAGATGTGCTTCTGTGGATTGTGACCAATGTGGTTTCCTGACCCCAGCCTCTCCAGAGCTTGCTCAGAGTCCTCATTCACCCTGCAACCTCTCGGAATGCTCCAAACACAAGTGTGAAGCCTTGAGCCAACGGCTCATGACAGACTGATGGATGATTCTCATGACTTCACACCAAGTGGAGCACTGCTTTATACTATAAAAATCCCCACTGTTACTCTGCTTATGTAAGCAGCATCTACGTGTGAGACTAAAGGGAACGCAGCCCAGGTAAGGCCAGCTTCCACAGTGCTGGTATTGACAGGACTGGGAGCCGCACAAAGCATGCAGAGCAAGGCTTACTGTGCTGCAGAAGAGGGCTTCTTTTGTGTTTATCTTTGCACAGTTGTAGGAACAATGGAAGCTTTTTCACAGGATGAGATTATTGTGCCAGGAATTTTTAATTTTTGATAAATATTTGTATTCTGTAAGTCAGGTGCTAGAGTAAATATTTGTACAACAAAACAAAGCAAAGCAACCCTACAAAAACAAACAACATTCACTATAGGGGGAATCAAATGGCTGTGGAAAAAGCTGCTTCTAGAATGTGAAGATGCAGTGAAGAGTACGAGACGAGGCAGGGGTGGGGGTGGGAGACCTCTCCTTGGCTTCTGGAACCAGGTTTGTGATGGCAGGACACTGATAAATGACAAGATTCTTTACAGCATTTGAAAGGAGAGGGAAAAGATGGTTGAAGGGAAAATTCAAAGCAGCTCCTTTTACAGGGAATAGATGCCCCCCCACCCCTGCCACCCCGAGTACTGCCACAGCGTCCAGAGAAGCAGTACAGTGGATGGTGGTGTTTCTAACATCCAAGGAAACAGCTCCACGTTGTTGGGTTCTATTTTTTTTTCTAAGTTCATTCCTGTCCTAATGAAGAACAGCCTGGCTGTCTGCCAAACTACAGAGCTTGAGAATAAGCAGCACAGAGGCCTGACGGTGGGTTGCTGCTGCAGGCTGTGCACACAGTCTGAGATCACTGGGATCTGGAATGTGGCTGCCGCTTTGACAGCTGGAGGAGTGGAGGGGCTGAGGTGAGTGCAAGCACAGACAGGGACCGTGTGCTCTGTATGCTTACACTAGGAAGCCTCCCAAGCAACAGCAGCAGGAGGGCATCACACTAGGACCTTTCGCAGCCCACTTTTTCTCTCCTTGAAACACTGTTTCTGCTGGGCCTGCTGGTGCAGTCAGTCCTGGAACCCCAGCACTCAGAAAGCTGAGGCAGGAGGATTGTTATTAGTTTGAGGCCGGCTGCAGATACACAGCAAAACTGTCTCAGAAACACTAAAAAACATTCCTCCAAACATCCCCGCAAACCTATTGTCTTGAGTTTTACATAAATTCATGAACTAGGATGTAAGTAAGGAACAGTTCCATGGGGGAAAAAGAGAGAATGTTGAGTCCTTTTAAAATCTCACCCACCACCCAGAGTAGAAGCATTTTGATGTGCTTGTTTTATGACTTTGTGTAAAACCCTTTACAGTGAATATTTCATTTGAAATAATAGTTATTTCAAACAATCCAGACATAAGCAAAGTTTATCAAAGCCTTTTCCATGTGCCTAAATTGAAAGTTTTGTTAGAAAGAGAGGTCATGGTTGGATAACCTACAAGACTTCATATACAACTGACTTTTAGAAAATATCTTTGATTATTTATGTGTGCAAGTGTTTTGCCTGTTTACATGGATGTGTATCACATGCATGCCTGTGGACTGCAGAAATCAGAAGAGGCTGCTGAGTTCCCTGGAACTGGAGTTACAGATGGTTGTGAGCCACTGGGTACCCTATAAGAGCAACACATGCTCTTAACCACTGAGCCACCTTTCCAGTCCCATGAGTGGCTTTGTAAGTGGAACCTTAAAGAACTATATGATTTTTAAGAGGCACAGATTTAAATAAGATCTTATGAGGCTCAGGCTGGTCTTGAACTTGTTATGTAGCTAAAGATGACCTTAAACTCTCTATCTTCCTGTTTCTACCTCCCGAGTGCTGGGGTTACAGGTGTGCTGCCACTCTTGCCTTAAACCAGACATATGTTCAAAATGAAAGGCACAAAAAGAATAAATGGGTGAATGTGGGCAGAGCTAAGCGGATACCCCGTTACTTCTGAGCCACATTCTTGGCTCACATTTCTTAACAAAGGGGAAACTTGGACTGGGTATAGAGATACACGCCTGTAATTCCCAAAGCCAAGGAAGATGAGATGAGGCAGGAGGTTCATGAGTTGATGCCTCCTTGCACTACATAGTGAGACTTGGGGATGGGGGTAACAGGGAGGAGAAGAAGAGACAAATTTATAGAGAGGTTATGGGGACTGAAAGAAATCAATAGAAAGAATGGGGGAGACCTACAGAGTAATAATTACTGACCAGTTCGGGTCAGCCAGCATGAATCAACGGTAGGGCAAGTAAATGGCCCCCACCATCTTCTCCAGGAGATGGTGGGGCCCAGGTTTCCACACATGCTGAAAGTCACCTCAACAGGAGATGGTGTAAGGGGACTCAGGCTCCACACACTCTGAAAGCTGTGTAGAGTTTAGAATATTAAAGAAGGGTCAGTATCAGACCTTTGTGACTAGGTGGGTAGGGTAATAGAAGGAAGTTTAAAGAGACTTTCTGCGTGAGGTGGGATGGGAGAAGAACCTCTTGGAATGAACAGTATGGCTAGCCTGGAGGCATTTTTCTGGAGGGAGAAACAGGAAGGAAATGGGTGCCTAAAATATATGATATATTTCAACAGAGAGGTACTACTTAGTCTAGAAACAAAAGCCCAAAGAACAAGTTGGCTGATTGAAATAGCATTGAGAGTTTGATTTGGGTAATTTGTTCTAATTTCTGAACCAAACAGAACTTGGAAACACACTGGAAATATACCAGCCTTAGATATAATTTGACAGTCGTAGATGAGCAGGGAGACTGGGGTCTGTAACAGGAAAGCTTGGCTGGCAGCCATCTGGCAGTCACCTCTCTGTGCTTGGGAAGGAATGGCTCAGATTAATGAAGAGGCTTAAGTTACCCCAAAGGCACTTAGGTTACAAGCTATGGTGTAGGTGGAGTACGCCGGCCACAGAAAAAGGGTGCCTCCTACAGAAAGTGTACAAAGGAACCTGTAAAGAGTATCAGAACACAGAGACTATTTACATCGGGAAGACGTTTACCTTTCTTTCTCAACCTCTTATAAAACTGAAACACTGCATGGCGCATGTCAAAACTAGCAGCTATAAACTCTCAAGTGCATAAACAAGGCTTTGAATTTTTAATTATGCAATATACTGGAATGTTAATAAGCAAGAAAGTGCAGTAGGTTTTTTTTTTAACCTATAGAATTAAGAGTTAATCACTTGTACACTGAACCCTAATGATGTATGATGATTTGAGAAGATGCCAGGCCTTAAAGCTGCGGCCATGTCTCCTCCTTACAGCTCCAGCCATTGTAAGTATTTGACCACATAGTTACCATACGGGGTAAAAAAAGCCATACAATACCTCTGAATTCATGATCCCGTCTTTCTTGAAACAGCTGTAAAACATGTCCATGGAAAAGACTTCACTCCAAAGATATCCATAATATTGGCCATCATACCCTCCTGCCAAATGTCCAAAAGTAGCTGGCATATTTGTGCCTTAAAAAAAAGATGTATTTCAGTCAGTATGATGGCAAATGCTAAGAAATCAGGTTATGAGCTAGTTAGTTTGCCTTTAGAGAGCCCAGCTGTTAAGAGAGAGTGAATGATGGCCTCTCCCTGCTTGGTGTGTGCCTTTGGCCAAGATGTTTACAGGCCTCTCTCCTCGTAGGTCAGGCCCAGCTCTGGAATGCCTAACAATAGTTTCTGAAGCTTTGTCAAAGGGGAAATGAAATCTTATATGCCAATGTGCCTTGAAAATACAAATAACCCTACCTTCCCATCGAGCTATCCCCTACCCAAACACCGCCTGCAAACCAGGAGCTAGGAATCAAACCCAGCCCAGCACATGCTAGACTCTAATGCTGAGCTACAAAGCCAGGCTTCTGCCACACTTCTTAATAT
Organism: Sigmodon hispidus; assembly: GCA_004025045.1. NCBI lineage: Eukaryota > Metazoa > Chordata > Mammalia > Rodentia > Cricetidae > Sigmodon > Sigmodon hispidus. Next base: position 67,049 of record PVIH01006502.1, on the reverse strand, counting down.
CTAAGGTCACTCTAAATAAAATAGCATTTGTGTAGGCTGGTAATTTCTGAAAATGAAAATGTTTTGCAAAAAGATTTACCAAGTCAGTCTATACAGGGCTGCCCCAAGTAGAGTTGTGTCAAAGAGACACAATGTTGCTCCTTGGTTTACAAGGAACAGATCAAGAAGTGAGACTCCAATGATTCAGTGGCCCCTCTTATCTTATTATCCTCTATAATTGTGTGATTCATTTTAGCAACAATTTCCTCAGTAAAAGGTTTACTGTGCAATCCCTATCCAAATGCATATGTATTAGTTGGCTTAACAGCATACATGTAAGTTTAGACTTAACACAGTAACTAATGCACTGGCATTAGAACCAGAAGTGAAGGGGTTTCTGCTTCTCCCTGAACTGCCCCTTCTGCCAACTTCTTACTGAAAATTGCAGGGAAGTCCTGGTGCACACAGGGAGGGAGGGGCTGGCAGGTGCTGCCAAACGGGAATGGCTGTGCTCTGGGGTGGAGGCCAATTGCTCACGCCTGATTACACTGAAATGCAGCGACTCTGGAACCACCTCTCCTTGAAGCGCATTTGGACAGGACAACTCCTAAGGCAGAGTGTGCTTATCTGGAAGCTGTGGTCTCATTACCGAGAGCAGGAAGGAATGAAGTGAGGTTTGAGGGACTCCACCCACCACTAAGGTTAGGGACAGGACTAGGTTTCTTAGGAAGAATGAACTCACGTGCTAATGCTTCATACCTGGCGTAGCTGCAACTCCTAAAATTTCTGTGCAGTATTTAGCATATTCACTCTCGGCATCCACTGAAGCATTGGTATGGAGAGACTGATCAACTTTGCTCAAAACAATTTGGCGAAGTGTCAGAAGACCTAATAAGGTTAAGAGTATTTGAACATAACTCTCATGTTGGAGAGAACTATGTGTTCTAATACCATAGGTCAGAGATTAGAAAACTGATTCCAGTACCACTCACTCAGCACAAAAGGGTAGCGAGGGGAAATGGCATTCCGACCACACAGGACTTGAGGAGGCTTTCCCTTAGACACAGTCCCAGGCATCTCCGTTCTTCCCTCCACACAGTATTCCTGGCGTATGTTATTAAAGGTGTCTGACAGAGGAGTGGCCAGGAGTTCTGCATTAAACAATCTCTACTTGCTTTCCTTCTGCAGGCTTGACTCCTACCTGTGTTGACCAGTCTGGAAGCAACAAGCTTCTCAAGCAGCTCATCTGCGATAGGGCTTCCATCTCTATAGTGCCTTGACAATTTCCGCAGGGACTCAACGTCCCATACCCAGTTTTCAAGCATCTGAGATGGAACCTCCACAAAGTCAGTCTCCACATTTGTTCCACTAAACCGTGCAAAGTCAGTCTATAAAGCAAACATAAAAGGACAGTTAAAAGCGCTGAGTAAAACTATACATGCACGCGGGAATTATAACTGAGACCCACCAATGAGAATCACAACAAAGCTCTGGAGCTGTTTGGGGGTCAGCGGCAGAGGGCTGTGGACTGTGTGTGGGGCTGAGTCTGGATCCAGCTGGGGGCTGGGAAGAGGACAAACTCTTCCCTAAGATAGACAGTTTCTCCCTAGCTCCTAGCAGCTGGTTACTCTTGTTTACTCAACACATGCCTTTCTGGGCATTCACCACTGTTGCTCAATTACTTAAGTTTAAATCAGCTAAAGAGTTAAGTCACAACATTCCAGACTCTGTGTGTGAGTGTGAGGTGTTTTGTGTTCTAAAGCTTACATCAGTGATCCTAAGACAGCCATGCTGTGGGAAGCCAGTGGCCTGGACAGCAGGCCTGCAAATGAGTTGCAAGGGTGAGTCACTGTGCACAGAAAGGAGAAAGAAGCACTCACAGTTCAGAACCTCTGCTGGAAAGAAGGGACTCACTCAGGGGGCTGGGCTGAGTTCTAAAACTCAAGTTCCAAAAATTCCTGAGTCACATGTAAAAGCTTCCAAGAAGAAGACAGATTTCTCAGAGCAGGCAAGTGGCTTGTTGTCATTTTTTTCAGGCTACTGTTTTTTAATCACCACACTATACCCAGAACTCTTGCAAACCCTTAGCAGCAGAGCAGTGTTAGCGATGACAGGGTCAGATGGGTGGGGTCTCCTGCCTTCCTGTGTCCTAGTCCTCCTATGACAGGATCTGCAAGGGGGTACAGGCAGAGGACTGAGCCACAGAGCAGCAACAGATGGGGTGCCAAATAAGCAGCGTATAACCATGCTGCTTTTGGCCTAAGGCACAGGCACAGATGTCAAAATGACGGCACATTCTACATTCACACTACAATTGTGCTGATTCTAGAGAGGGAGGGTTGCAATACAGGAGGTCCAAGGGAACACTTGAGTAGGCACTGGAATTAGGCTACCTCTGTTGAGGACATCTCCTTCCCCTAAATTTCTACAGGAAAAGAGGCAAAGATCACTAGAAAAAGAGTATTTTGACTCCTTCTGGAATGTAACATTTTAAGATTATATCCACATTATGGGTAAAACAGTCTAATGCTATGTTATAACAGCCAGTACCCAGAGAAGGCATTCCTATGCCAAGCATTATGTCTAACTTTTACATGAGCGGTATGATTTCAATCAAGAAGCTCAGGAGATAGTCCAGTTGGTAAAATTTCTGCTGCGCCAGCACTGTCAGCATTGATAAACAGGCAGGTGTGGTGGTGTGCACATTGGCAATCCCTGCAGGTGTGGCAGCACACACACTTGTAATCCCAGCATGTGGGAAGTGGAAAGAGGAGAGTCTTGCTGGCCAGCCAGCCTAACTGAACTGGAGAGTCTCGGGGATCAGTGAGAAACTGTCCCAAAAGAAGATGAACAGCTACAGAGGAACAAACCAGAGGTTGACCTCTGGCCAGAAACAGCCAAGTGTATAAATGTGCACTTACACACACACAGACATGTACACATATCTCCCTCAACATGTCCCCATAATATTGTATGATGTGACATAAGGAAACTTAAGCATAGACAGATAAAATAGCAGAAGCAGGACTTGGAACCAGAAGCTTGAGTCCATGACTTCAAATTTAACAAGAATGCTCTAGTTAGGTACATCTTTATTATACAGAAACCAGAAACAGGTTCCATTATAATAGTTCAAAGGTTACTTAAACTTTTAAAGGAGGGTCTTAAAAAGTAAAAAGTCCTTTACCAAATTTCTCCTTTATGTGAAGAATTAAAATGTCCTTTGAGTATAGTGCTGAAGAAAAGTGAATTCCTCCTAAGGCTGGAAGATCTCTTACAGACTGAACCAGAGGCTGAAGAACATGAGATAAAGCTTTGTAACTGTCTATTCTGAATCAGAGATGCAAACTTCATGGTTTTATGAATCACAGATTTTAAGCAGATATTAATAGTACAAACAAGGGAAAAATCATGCCATCAGCTACTACCACACAGGCCAAAATTAGAAGCTTTGTAAATCTTGTTCGGGTGAAGATTTCTAAGTCAGTATTTACAGATGCGTACATGCATGCAAACAACACACATACAATCTGGTGGAAAGGTCTATACACAGACACAATGGAGGAAGGCTGGTTCAATATCCAGGAAAAACCATGAACAAATGAGTGACTCATGAGTTAGGGCTAAAATTGGACAAATAAGAATCAACTGTTATGTCACCAGAGCAGAGATGAGAGAGCTTATTCTACCCGAGGCCTGCTGTAGCGGTGCAGAGCTCTGCCAGTGAATGAACAGATCAACAATGTTCTCCAAAGAACAAAAGGAAATGTTTGCAAGGAAGGAGTAAAAACTAAAAATAGCTTGCCTGCTTTCTGATTTCCCAAAAGTCAGCCATGTTGTGTCTCTGTGAGCACTTTGGACAACATCATTTAAATATTTTTTTTTTCCCACATGAATACAAAAAAGCTGACAAAACTTAAAAGCTCAATTTTCAACCAACAACTGAACTCCCAAGCCAGAGGATCCCACAGTCAGCATACAAGGGAAATGGAGACTTTGACTCTATACAGTGATGGGGGCTTATGTGCAGGACTGTGGAGTATCTAAATTGTCACACATTACTAACCACACCACTTACAGGGTTTTACTATAGAGTCATAAAGTAATTCATTATCTTTTGTGGAATAATCTTTTTGTACACTGTGAAGATGTGCCACTCAGTTAGTTTAATAAAAAGCTGAATGGCCAATAGCTAAGCAGGATTTTCAGGGCAGAGAGGACCCTGTGAAGAAGGGCAGAGTTACCAGCTAGAAACACAGGAAACATGTAGGATGAGAGGTAAAAGCCATGAACCAGGTGGCAGCATGTAGATGAATAGAGATGGGTTAATTTAAGTTAAAAGAGCTAGTTAGAAACAAGCCTGAGCTATCAGCTGAGCTTTTGTAATCAATAAGTTTCTGTATCATTATTGGGAAGCTGATGGTCCTGGCGAAAAGGTCTGACCACAATTCTCATCACGGTTCTCAGCATGATCAATAGTTTGGGGGCATGAAAGCTAGTGACACTCACCTCTTTCTCAGATGAAACTAAATATTATGTCACCTCACAAAACAATCTAATGAACAAATTATAGTACGCTTATTTAGGAAAATATTTGGATAGATATTTTTGAGAGTAATAAAGTTACCTAAATATGAAATCTTCTTTCTTTTTATTTTAGAAAATGATTTATTTCATATGTGAGGGTGTTTAACTTGTATGCATATACATGTAGTACATGGAGGCTTGAAGAGAAGACTGGATCTTCTGTAACTGGAGCTACAGATGGTTGTGAGCTACCATATGGATGCAGGAAACTCAGCCTGGGTCCTCTGTAAGAGTGCCATTTTTTCTTTTAAACCACTAAACCATCTCTCTAGCCCTAAATATGCATCTTTGCTTTACTATCTTCCAGATGGATGACAAAATGTGCCTAAAACATATTCCATTGAAGACTTAAAACCTATGTCTTGCTGACACAGACTACCTTTTTGTTTGTTGGTTTGTCTGTTTTTCTAGACAGGGTTTCTGTGTAGCCTTGGCTGTCCTGGAACTTGCTTTGTAGACCAGGCTGACCTCAGACTCAGAGATCTTCCTGCTTCTGCCTCCTAAGTGCTAAAATTAAAAGTGTGTGCCATTACCATCCAGTGAGATTAACTTTTAAATTTATACACTAAAGTAAAATGGCACAAACTTCACTAAATTTGTCATGTGAGCTTTTACAACATGTAAAGGCCAAAATATTACGAGTTATTATTGTCTAAGAGACCAGCTTCTTTTACTGGTTACAACTACAGATCATTTTTATGATAACCAAATTCCAAACCAAAGTTGCAAAGAAAAGGCAACTGCTGGAATCAGTGAGTGCAGCTTGCCTAGAAAGAATGACAGGTCTCAGGAGAAGAGAGAGTCAAGTGGCCTACTATAGATTCAAATAGCATGTAGTTTATATCCTAATCTTTCTGATCTACAGAAAGCCTACAGCTAATGGAGAAGTTTATGTAACAAGGCAAGGCATTAAAAACAAGTGGGCACTATCTGTCAGACTCTCCTGCTCCGAGATGGCTAAGAGGTCACAGTTCTATCCTGTCACATCCTATCACTGGAATAAATAACAGAAATCTTTTGTTAATCTTCACAGTGCTCTGCAGTTCAATGGGTCAGGATCCCACTGTCATCTAAGAGCACACAATTTAGAGATGTCTTGAAGAACACAAATTAAATTCATGGGCTTGCCTTCAAACTGCCTATACTGTCTTACATAGGCATTTATTTAAACTCAAGTGCTGAGGTCAGTGAGTGAGCCTGCTCACCATCCTATGACCCCAAAACCTAGCACATGCCCAGTGGATGCAGTGCTCAATGACTGTACTGAGGTGTAAGAATGTGCTGTGTGGAAAATCTAACTTAAGTAATTCAAAGATAGTTCTATGTTCCACCTGACCTAGAGTCCAGCCTAAGACTGTCTATGTTCTTTGAATACTTATCTTATTTGTCTCATTCTCTTGACAGTATTATTAGGCTTTCAATTTTTGGATTCTTGCCTTTCATGTCCTTGAACTAAATCTTAAATATTCAAGATACTCTAACTTCTTATTTTGAATTCTATCCTACCCTTCTTTACACTCAGGAGATAATAATTATGCTTTTAAAGAAATAATCTGGGGCTGGAGAAATGGCTCAGAGGTTAAGAGCACTGGTTGTTCTTCCAGAGGTCCTGAGTTTAATTCCCAGCAACCACATGGTGGCTCACAACCATCTATAATGACATCTGGTGCCCTCTTCTGTATACTGTACACATAATAAATACATCTTAAAAAAAAAAAAAGCACAGCTTTGAAAAAAAAAAGAAATAATCTGAGCATTCTTCTTAAAAACAACAACATAACGTCTTTATTTAAAGAAAATATGAGAGCTAGAGAGATGGTTCAGTGGCTAAGAAGACTCACTGTTTGTAACTATAATTCTTGCTTGATGGCTATTGTTATATGCAATTTTTCTATGTTACAGTTAAAAACCTTCCTTTTTTATTAGACAGAAAAGGGGAAGTGATTTGGGATGTCTTTCTGTGTCATTACCACTGGTTAACTTAAAAAGCTGTTCTGGCCTATGGTAAGACAGCTTACAGTCAGGCAGGAAATGCAAGTGGGGAGAGAAGAAGAAAGGTGGGGTCAGGGCAGATGCTGCCAGCTGCTGGGGGAGCAAGATGTAACAGAACACAGGTGAGCCTTGAGGCACATGGCAAAACATGGATTACTAGAAATGGGTTAAGATGTAAGAGCTAGCTAGCAAGAAGGCTGAGCCACAGGTCAAATAACATGGGATTAACATGCTCATCTTAGTGTATACTGGAGCCAAGCAGTTGAGGGACACAGGAAAACTTTAGACTACAACTGTTTCCCCAGAAGACCAAAGTTCAGTTCCCAATACCATGCTGAATGGCTCACAACCACCTTATACAACTCCAGCTCCAAGGGATCCGATGCCCTCTTCTGGCTTCCACAGGCATCCATCCTCACAATGACAGGCATACAAAAGCAATTTTGTAAAAAGCATATAAAGAAACTGTAGTAAACAAAAATTAAGCAATTTCCCAAATATTATACACATTTACATTTTGGTTTGTGATATTAATTAGGATTTATTCTATGGTAACACACATGTATACACATTAAAAAACCAAAACATCAAAACAATAAAAAAAGAGAGAGAGAGAAAGAGAGAGATCCTAAAAGAAATCATGTCTGATGTCTAAGTCACAACTCATAGGGAGTTCTTAGGGAAATATGAAACCAGACATTCATGCTTTGCACTGCTATCAGAACATCTAATAACTTAGGAGGAAGAAGTCCACCCATGAAGAATCTGTACATGGGAGGAGGACCAACTCTGACCACATGTCACACCTCTCCCTCCAGTGTGCAGCGCAGCTAGAGTGCAGAGCAGGCAGCAAAGTGCCTGGAGCATGCTGGCTGCCTTTGGGCACTTTGTGCGAAGATTCAAGAGCCTTTTCACTTAGAGAATGGGGAAAATACTGCACGGATCACTAAGTGGGAGAACTGGGAGGTGAGGCGGGAACGGTGCTGGGCTGGCACACTCAGAAGGCTTGGGCAGCTTCGGCTTTCGCTTCTCTTATGTGTTTCTAAGACAGTGACTTATTACACAACTCTAGCTGGTCACAAACTCACTATGTAACTCATGTTGGCTTTGAACTTGTGATCTTCCTGCCTGAGCCTCCAGAGTGCTGGGAATACAGGCGCACGGCATCTCACCCAGCTCCATTTTTCTTCTTAGCCTGCCCAATCTGTACCTGTCTTGAGTCAGGGTTGTTCTAACCAAACATATCCTTGGCTTCCTCCTAGCAATTATATTTCAATGTCAGTTATGAGAATAAAATACCTATGCTTCTCTACAACAAACCCCTGCCATCCCCAGTACAAAGTAGCTCATGCTGTTCTTGCTTCTGGAATCAAACTTTGAAATAGTCAGTAAGCATCTGAGCAAGGCAAAAGTCCTGATGCTGCTGCTTCAGTCACTTCACACACACGTTCCCTCGCAGCCCGCTGAACGTCAGCAGCCGTGCGCATTCTTGAATCTAAGCAATAGTAACGCACGGCCTCTGGCCTGCTTCCCTCCCATTTCTTCAGTTTTTACCCTAAGAGGATTGAATTATACATAGTTATAAAAATATATCAAAGAATAAACAAAAATATTCTATTGAAAGTAAAATATTAGTCGGGAGGTGGTGGCACATACCTTTAACCCCAATACCCAGCACTCAGAAGGCAGAGGCAGGCAGATCTGTGAGTCTGAGTCCAGCCTGGTCTATAGAGTGAGTTCTAGGACATCCAGGGCTGCTACATAGAGAAACCCTGTCTAGAAACCAACCCTGTCCCCCAAAAGAAGAAGAGATAAAAATAAGTAACAATGCACATATGACCCTTGGTTTTTTCATGTTCTTTTAACATACTTAATTTCTCTACCATGCAGTGATACACTTACAAGAACTGCTGTTGTCCAGCTTATTTATTTCCATGGGATGAAATCTAGCCCTATATATTTCAATCCAGTGACTGTGCTAACACCAGGGTTCCTCTGATGGGGTCTGCTTCTCTACAGTGGTATGTACTTCAAATACTTAGAAAAGACAAATGCTGTTAGTTTACAGACTATTTCAGGTCAGATCATTTGAAATTTGTCTGACTGTATACATCTCTTTCATTTTTAATTAAGGCTTTGTTGTGATTCTGATGTTTCCTTAAAATAAGTATCTCTTTATGGTTCAACACTCATTACTGATTTTAAAGTACAACCAAGGACATGAGCATGAATGAAATCTGGTGACAATTACTACTCTTCCATTCTGCAGAAGTTCAAAAGGCCAGGGCAAACAGAGAGTGGCAACATGAAACAGGAACAGATACTGGCGATGCCTCTCCTGATTGCTATCTTCCAAATTACTGACTTGCCAGTGTAAACACAAGAAAACGAGGAGAAACTCAAGTCCCTAATGACAACACAGTAAACACTGAACTGGAGCATCCACATGCCTCAAACTGGAAGTTCCTGCACACACATTTAAATATTACTGTGACAAGCTCTACTGAGCTGTTCCCGTCATTGAGTCTCCAGCTTGTCACAGTGCAGAGCTCAAACAATGAGGTGTCATATCTTAAAACTAGTCTAATCCACATGTATGGAAAATTCAGAAGTATTAGTGAACACAGAAGTTATGAACCTCGTTCAACTGCCATCTGTTTGGGATTAGTACAAAAGTTCTCTAAACTTAAAAGCAGCAAATACGTAGATCGGTGTGTACAAAAGGTGAAAAGTATTATTCACTGGTTCTAAGCATGAAATCTCAGTATTACAACATTCCAAAATGCTGCAGTCATCTGAAATGATAATACACAAACATATTTTTCAAAGATAATCTCTTGGAGAGATGACCAAGCAAAGGGCAGTATCAACACACTACTCATCAAAAGGACAACTCTGTCCATGAATGGCCTGTCAAAGGTCTAAGAACTGGAGGGAATTGATTGGAGGAAAGAGAGAAGTGCCAGGTATAGAGATGACATTGGTTAAAAACACTGGGTTTCTTTTCAGAGGACTCAGGCTCAAACTTCCAGCCCCTACATGGTGGTTCAAAACCATTTGTAAGTCCAGTTCTAGGGATCTAACACCGTCTTCTGCCCTCCTTAGGCAGAAGGCACACAAGTGGTAAAAAGACATGCATGCAGGCAAGATACCCATACATATAAAATACTAGAGTAAATTAAAAAGAACAAAATAGGTAACAAATTGCAGATGCAATACGAAACAAAAATGTTTCAGTTATGCATCAGTTTTCAAATGTCACAGAACACGAAGAAAGTATTTTCCAGTGCTAAAGTGACTACCTCAAAGGACCAAAAGTAATGCCAAAACCAACCAAACAAAAAACCCACAGAGTTGTGGAGAACTGTGTGAAGAATACAGGGTAAGCACAAGATCCTGAGGTTATGAGAGGACTATGCCTCAAGAGTCTGCATCAGGAACAGTGAAACCCCATTGGAAGACCATTGCTATTTTCACAATGTGATAAGACACTGGGTTATTTCTTTGTAAAATTGTCAGCCAACAGTCAACATTGAGTGGTAAACTGTATTAGAAGATCTGAACCATCCTTTGGGCTGTATGGGTGTGTGTATGGGGAGAGGGAGTCTTGTGAGATTTTGGAATTTCATCTTGTAATTTTCAGAATATCAGTCTGAGGACATTTTTCTGGAAGAATACTGAGCTCAAAATAAGTAAACAAGGCTGGAGAGTTGGGTTGGTAGTTAAAAGCACTCTTCTTTCAAAGGCTCTGGATTCAATTTCCAGCACCCATATGGCACACAACTGTCTGAAACTCCAGTCCCAGGTGATCTAATGCCCTCTTCAGGCCTCCATGAGCATTATATGTACATGGTGTACATACATACATATATACATACATACAGGCAAAACATCCATACACAAAAAACACTAAAATAAATAAATGAGTAAATGAATAAGTAAAAGACCAACCACTCTAAAGGCAGAGCCTTTAGATACACACCTACAACTTGGCTGATCTAATAACCCACAATATTGAAGTTAAGAAGTTACTTTTACTTTTCTAATTTAATCATAGAGTTATTTTTAGAAAGATGGAAAGCAGAGCTATCATAATTCAAGAGAGCCTAAGAGCACAGAAAAAATACTGACAAAGTTCCATACTGACAATATCTGTGTAGCTCCAGTGTTGGGAGAACAGATTTGAAAATCATCTGAGAAATTTGAGATTCTGAAAAGTTTCTCTTCTTTGGGCTGCATTTGGACTTACATACCTGGACAGACTTCTGTTGTATTTTCCTGTGTTTATTATTATTTATTTTATTTATTTGCCTTGGTGTTTGCCTGGAACTGGAACTACAGACAGTTGTTAGCTGCCATGTGGGTGCTGGGAATTGAAGCCGGGTCCTCTGGAAGAGCAGACGGTGCTCTTACCCGCTGAGTCATCTCTCCAGCCCCTCCTGTGTTTATTTAAAGTAACAAAATATCCCCTCCTTCCATCCCTTTCACTCCCTCTCTGTGACCCAAGGCAATGAGCATGTAAGCCCCCTGCATGCTGGGACCACTGGTGCGATTACTACATGTGGCCCTAGGCCTTCTTGTTTCTTCCATTTTTTTCTTTTTAAAGAAACATATGGAGGCACCAGAATAAACAGAATACGTGAAAGGAACTAGTTTTAATTAATTCATCTATTATTGTTGAATATGTGTGTGGAATGTGTGACCACATGAGTGTGCCTGGGGGAAAAAAGTACCAATGAATATACACAGAAATTCCCAATTTAGAAAGCTGTCCCTTAATTTATGCTACCAGTATATTTAAAAGATTAGGTTAAGTGATTATAGGTTGATAATGTAAATAATAGGTAAATAGTAACAAGTTTCTAACATAAACCAAAAACAGTTTGGACTTATTGCTTCCTTATATAACTATGAAGTCCTGATTTTAACCAACAGCCCTGAAATAAAGACGAGAAAATCAAAACAAATCACACAGCAATCCATATACCCCAGTGTCTGAAAACCAACTAGCATGCCACCACACCCAGCTCAGCATGGATGTGTTACTTGTGATTTTAATTTGAGGCTTGACAAGGGGAGTGAACCCCAAATAGTAGCAAAGGAATAAAGATTGGAGGTGGCTAGAACCACTGATTCTACAAGATCTTTCATCAGTGGACTACCCTCTGAGAGGATGTGATAGAGAAAACTGTGTCTCTGCAGGCTTACCACATACTCAGCTTGTCAAAAAACTCAGGAAAAAGAGAGAAATCTGGCAGCAGCCAAAATGTAAGAAAGAGCTGGTGGGTTTGCCACAAAAACTGCTCACCTGTGCACAAACCTGATGCATGACGTGACCGAACTCATGGAAGAAAGTCCGCACCTCATCGTGTCTCAGGAGAGAGGGCCTGCCTGCTACAGGCTGTGAGAAGTTCACTACCAGGGCAGCCACAGACATCATCCGGCTGCCGTCAGGGAGAAGGCAGCCTGGCTGCAGACCAAAGCAGGCTGCATGGTTATATTTCCCTTCCCTGGGAGACAGAAACAAAAAAACAGTGAAATGGAGATTCTTTTTTAGCAGAAACATGCCTTGGCTTCTTCTAGGCATTAAGTCATACTCAACACCAGAAGATACTTTTACACCTTTTAGAAAACAAGCCACTTTGCTCCACGGAAAAAGTAAAATTAAACAATGACCCAGCCTTCTAGGGGTTTGTTTGTTTTTGGCTTAATCTCTAATTTTTTCTGTATCAGTGTTTTTCTTGGTCCCCTGTATCTCCCCTCCCCCACTGATGCCATTCAAAGAAAAGAGATGATTTTGGCTACTATTGGAATGCATAAAATTGGGCAGGGAGTTGCTCCTGTCTTGACTCCATTCTGAGAGTTCCAGCTTTTCTGAACCCGCCAGGGTACAGCTGTGGAAGGGCAAGTGACACGTCCACTGGCTAGCACAGGCATCTCCAAGGAGAGGGGAGAGGAAGCACACCCCAAACCACCTTAAGTTAGGGCAGACACTGGACACCACAGGAAGAAGGAATTCCACCCAGCTGTTAAAGGTCAGTGCTGAGCAGACAAAGTATGGAACCACAGGGCTGCACACAAGGGAGAAGCAGCATCATTTGCAGTATCAGACCTTACACAGAAAGGGGATGGGGATGGTGATGCCCCTGAGACAGCATCAGTTGAGGAAGGATGTGAAGTATCACTTAGACGCTTTTTCATTTGTCTCCTACCAACTAAGGGCCTTAATATTCCCAGGAAGGAGGAGACCCTGTCGTTAGAACAGCCCTGCAAACCCAAAGCTCTTGGGGAACAGAGAAGAAAAAAAGCCTCTACAGGGCAGAAATACACCACATGCTTGGACTGATAGCCGTAGATGAGGTGGGACCACTGACCAGGCCCCACTCCTAAATCACAGGACACAGAGGCTACCCTGCTTAAGGCTGTCCAGGTGTGGTGGCACACACGCAATCCCAAGTGTCCAGCAGGCTAAACAGAAGAATCACGAGGGCAAGTTCATTCAGAAGATGAACAAAAATAAGAAACAACACAGCAAGTACATAGCATGGATCATAGCAAGTACAGGTTTCCCACCCCTCCCCAGGCTAGTAAGAGCCAGGAACAAACAAACCAGGCTGCTCACTGCTAGGATGGAGACCTGCTCTGAGGAAGAACATAGACACCTAGAGAGAAGGGAGGAGACTTCCTTGGGCAAATCAATTCTAAACAATATCTAGAACAGGGGGAAGCTGGGGCCCATTTTATACATAACAGTACCCTTAATCTTCACCGTCCTGTTCCCAAGCCTGGCTTTAAACAATCTGGGAGTAATACAAAGATGCACAGCAACATGGGACCCATATTTACACACGACAGCCATAAGTACATTTACAATAATAAAGTAACCAGACTAAGGAGCTGAAAGGTTTGATGCTAGGTACAGCCAGGTGGATAATTTTGGCAGAGTTGGAAAGTATAAGACAGACTCATCAGAGCATGGTGGATCCTGTCTATAATTCTAGCACTCTGGGTATTTAATGAGCCCATCAGTATTCCTGGAAAGCTCTCATGGAGTGGAATGGGAATGTATTAATAGGAAAACATAAATATGAGCATACATATCTTATTATTATGTATATTATTTGGCATACTAAAATATACTGTATGTACTCGATGAGAGAGTAAAATGATTTCAATGAATTGCAGAAGAGGTAAATACTCTTCTCTAAAAACAATGTTAGTATTTAAGTTTTTATCTTAAAATTAAAGATCTGCAAATTTTTAAATTCTGAGGCTGCAATCTTTTCTTTTTACTTATATTAATTTTAAATTTACTTTTATTATTTATGGGTATGTGGATGCCTTTGGAGGCCAGATGTTGCGCCTCCAAGACTTGGTTGTGAGCTGCTTGATGTGCGTGTTGGGAACTAGGCTCTGGTCCTCCAGAAGATTGGTAAGTGCTCCTAATGCTTCCCAATCTCCTTAGACCTCATTCTTTTCTTTTTGGTGAGATTTTATTTATTTTTATTTTATGGGTGTTTACTTGAATGTATGTCTGGATGCCACATGCATGCAGTGCCCGTGGGGCCAGAAGAGGGTGTTGTGTACCTGGGACTGGAGTTAGAGATAGTTGTAAGCAGTGGATTGAGAGAGAATTGAGCTTAAGAGCAGTTAGTGCTCTTCACTGCTGAACATTTCTCCAGCCCTTCTTCTTTCTTTCTTTCTTTTTTTTTTTTTTTTAAAAAAAAAAAAAAAAATAAGGCTGGGTGTGTTACCACATGCTTTAAACCCAGCACTGAGAGGCCAAGGCAGGAAGATCTCTGTGACTTTGAGAGCAGCCAGGACTATGTAGTTAAGTTTCAGGATAGGCTACACAGAGAAACCTTGTCTCCAAAAACACAACAAAACTCAATTTAGTGAATTTAAAAATTACTTTTATTCTGAGATTATGCTTTTTCATGTTATGTTTATAAATCAATAGAGGCTAATAGTCCTTATTTGGCAGTTTTATATTGAAATCATAAGATTTTGTTTGTTTGAGAATCTCAGTATTTGATAAATAAAAATAAAATGTGAGGGGGCTGGAGAGATGGCTCAGCCATTAAGAGCAGTGGCTGTTAACTCAGAGGTCTTGAGTTCAATTCCCAGCAACCACAAGGTGGCCCACACCACCTGAAATGAGATCTGGTGCCCTCTTCTGGCCCTGCAGGCATACACACTGGCAGGATACTATAAGCATAATAAATACATAAATCTTTAAAAAAATGTGATTAAAAAGAAAAACGCAAGTCTTAATCTACTATGAATATTGTTCCTGAGCAGACAAAATACTTCATCCATATTTTACCTTTATGCAAAGAGTGTGACAGAAGATAAGTTGAACTATGTCATTGTCCTCACACAAGATTACTCTGTGTGCTCCATTAAGTTTATGACAGCAATGACCAGATTTCCACATAGGAAACAAAGCAAAGTGTATGGTAAAAACACAGGATGGGGCACTTCGTGCCTGGGAAGTGAGTTTAGAGACAGGCATAGGACACCGCAGTGTTGAAAATTTTCCTGTTTTCAATCTTATTGTGTGTGTGTGTGTGTGTGTGTGTGTGTGTGTGTGTGTGTGTGTGTGTGCCATAGCTCCTCTGCAGAGGCCAGAGACTTCTCAGGAGCCAGTCCTTTCCTGCCACCTTGTGGGATTCTGGGCTCAAACTCAAATAGTCAGGCCCAAGTGTATGCACTTTTACCCACTAATCTGTCTTGCTGGGCCAAAGGACTACCCTCATAGGTACGGGGATAAAACTGTATCTGACACTTGTGCATGTGTGTATATGTGCACAGAAAAAAATGAATAACTTGTTTAGTAAGGATGAAGGCAGACATTTTGGCTTCAGAGCCTACATTTTAAGCCCTGTACTAAGCATCTCATATCGGGAATATGTGAGGGGGAGCCTGGTCCCTTCTAACAGCCAGTCCAGTACCTTGGGTAAAGGTCCAGGTAGAACTGTCCCAGTACTTCCCCAGTAGCTTTATCCTTCACAGTGTAAAGTGAAACGCTCTTATTCCAAACATGAGCATCGGTTACTTGCTCAAATGAAAGTCCCAACAACTCCTGGTAGATGCTCAGCAAGCCTTCCGTGACCACCTCGATGGGGAAGTACTCCTTGAGGAACTCCTGGTCCACCGAGTACTGGAGCTCCTCTGTCTGTGTCATGTAGTAATGGAGATCCCATGCATTGATTTTTCCGTCATATTCAAAACCTCGCTCTTCACATTCCTTCTTCTTCAAGTTCAAAATAAACTCCCGTTCTGCCTCACCCAAGGGTTTTAATTTCTGGCTTAAATCATCTATGAGGGAAAGGGCAGAGTTAGTGATGTATCCTTGGGGGTGAGCCCATTCACATGGACTGCCAGTTTTGTGCATGATCAGAAGAAATAGCACTAGGAACCAAGAGGCTAGATGGGCAGAGCATGCTCTCCAGAGTGACTCTGTCCTCCTTATCTTTTACACCACCAAAACCCAGCCATGGTGTCCATCCAATGTCAACAATGGCGAAGAACTGCAATCCAGGAATATTACAGTTCAGAACAAAGCAATGGTAAAGCTAAGCCTGTGTGCCTGCTTGTTCCTTAGCAGGGCTATGTTCCTAAAACAACAGCCCCTGTGACCGGCAGGCAAAATCATTTAGAAACTGCTCTGCACATGTAACCGTGGGTTTGGCCTGCCTTTCCCAGCCCATCCTGGGACTTAGGGAGGAGGAGGATTCGTACGTAGCAGTTCTAGATTTCAGGTCAAGAAATTGCTGGTAACCATGATTTAATAGTAAAGTCCAACTCTTATCATTTACTTTAAAAAATTGGCTGAAAAAACTCTTTTGTATTTCTTTTCACAATTTGTTAGCTGCGAAGATAATGATATGCTTGGGTCTGTATTGGGCATGGGTTAGAGGAGGCCCAAAGGTATGAGATGGTGGTAGCTGCCCAAAGAATGCTGTGAGGAAAGAGAGCTGAGCCATCCTCCTAGACAGCATGTCTCAGATCTCACAGCAGTTACCTGTTCACATATCCACTCTTTCCACCAAGTGGTGGCACTGGGGAAAGGGCTTTGTCTTACCGATTTTGTGTGTCTAACATTTAGCCTGAGGCCTTAGTTCCAATGTCTCACTAATGCACAAACCAATTATAGATATCACTGATGGGTGGGTGCCTGTTTATAGGTTTATATAAAATTCCAACATATATACAAATAAACCATAATATGACTATTGAGAAAAAATAGTGAAATAAATTTTAGGCTAAAAGCTGATTTCTTGACCTATTTTTATCATTTTATTTTTATTCTTTAGTTTATTGAAAGAGGGTCTTACACCATAGCTCTCTGCCTTGGTACTTGCTACATAACCTAAGTTGGCCTCACACTCATGGCCTCGTCCTATCTCAGCCTCCTGACTATTTGAATTACAGGCATGTCCCATCATGCCCAGTTTTAGTTCATTATTAATCAGTTCCAATTTAGTAATATTAATAAAAAACTATCAAAGATAAATATTTTTGATAATTTGTTGAAAGAGAATAAAATAATTTTAATAGCATTTTAAAGTTTGTGTTACGTTTGATAGCACATGCTAAATCTCAGTACTTGGGAGGTGGAAGTGCACATTTGTGTAATTATGTATGCACATGTGCTCACATGTGTGTGGGCATATGTGTGGAAGTCCAGAGATGACACTACACTTTATTGGACCCTTGTCTATCAAGTGTGGGGATTACAGGACCACCATGCTTGCCTGGCTTGTCAAGTTTCCATACAGTCTTCATGTTTATGTAGTAGGCACTGTATTCACTGAGCCATCTCCCTGGACCAGAAACCTTGGTTGTTTCTATTTTCTCTTTGAGACAGTCTCACTATATAGCTGAGGCCGGCCTAGAACTCACGACATAGATCAACCTGGTCTTGAACTCTATCTGCATGCTGGGATTACAGGCTGTGCCACCAGGCCCAGGCAACCTAACTTAAAAAAAAAAAAAAAAAAGATGTATGAATAAAGACTTAAAATGAATGTGATGTGACTACAGTAATTAGGTAACACTTTTGATGCACTCTATAGTGCCTTTATATATTAAAAAGTGGACTTTGGTTGTTAAAATACCAGTTTTTGTTAATGTATGCTCTTTTCATTTTATACTGTATCTTCAGCTTATTTCATACATCTACCAGTAGGTACAGTATAGTTTCAAAGACCTAGTGGCAGTGAATAAAGGCAATGACCTAAGAGTCTGTTAGTCCACACCCACTATGTGTAAGGCATGGAGTTAATGTTCCAACAAGATAGGAGATAGCAGCCCGAGAACTGTGAGCTCATCTAAGGTAAGTTTCTCCTGAAACTACGATCTTCTTGCAGGCACCCTGGGTGCTAGTGGAGGCCAACATTAAGGTGATATTATGCAGAAAAATGTCATAGGGCAAAGGAAACAAAACCTATACAATTGACCCCAAATAAATAGGGGACTGACCTAGAAAGGCTGCCACGTGGCTCGTGCTCTTTGCGGTGTTTAGTTCAAGGACAAAGTCAGCATGGGTGTCATAGCCCAGAAGTCTGGCAACCTGCGCACGCAGAGGGAGGAGCTGCTGAAGAATTAGGGTGTTTTCCTAGGAACAAGAACAACAAAGCGGAAGAGAGCACTATGAACATCTCTGCAGGAATGAGGCTGCATCTCTACCAGAGGGTTTTACACTGTCCTCACTACTGCTTCCTGTTCAGCGCTAAGAAAATTTGAAAATGTGGTATACTTTTCCTAAAAAATATAACATTTATATTTCAGAGACAGCTGTATGTTTTTCATAAACTCTGAGGTACTGTAAACTCAGGGCAAAAATATGCTTCAAGAATTATTGTAATTGATTTCTCACTTATTTTAAATTATACAAGTGTACAAATACTCAGTTACAATATTCTGATGTGTTTGTGGCAAATTATACATAGCATAAAATTCACTATTTTAACTTCACACCAATCTGTTTTGCTATTCTGCATCCACATATGGAAAATAATGTGCTGATAAGGATGGAGAGAAACTGGCACCCTTGTGTACTACTGATAGAGTGTAAAGTGGTCCAGGGGCTTCTACTAAACCACACGGTGATTCATCAAAAGTTACACACAGATGGACTGGGAACAGTGTGGGTATGAGGAATGGGTGGACAGAGTGTTTGCCTAACATTAGTTCAGGAAAGCTGGCCTTGGATCCCCAGCACCACATGAACCAGGCATGGTAGCACAAGCCTGTAATCTCAGCACATGGGAGGTAAGGCAGGAAGCACAGGAAGGTCAAGGTTGTTGTTGGCTACAGGAAGTAAGGCCAGTCAGGAATATACAAGAGTAGCCTCAACAAAACACGCCCCCAATTAAAAAAACAAAAAACAAACAAACAAACAAACAAACCCCTGTAGAATTGTCATATAATCTCAACTCTACTTCTGGGCAAATATTTAAAGGAACTGAGAGCAGACACACAATAGATATCTATAGATACCTATATTCAAAACAGTATTATCCCATAGTAAAACTATGGAAACTCAACTGCTCAGCAACCAAAGAATAGATCAAGAAAATAAGGTATATCTATACATCATCATATAATTTATTACTTAAAAGGAGGGCGTTCTGACATGCTTCAACATAGCAAATCTTTATGACGTAATGCTAAGTAAATGCCAGTCATGAGACACCTGAGTTTCCTTCAGTTTACAGACATGGAAAGTAGAACAGGGGATGGGGCTTAGTTTGTTATGAATGCAGTTTCACTTAGATAGCATGAAAATATTCTGTGGATGAGTGTTGTTGATGGTTCCAGAACAATGTACATATACTTAATTCCATATCCCACTGCCTGTAGTTTCCCCTAAAATAGGCTGATAATGTGCATTGCTGTGGTCCTAGGAGACAGGACCTTTTAGCACTATCCTCACAAATTAATTAGAGCCTTATGAGAGATCAAGAAAAAACCAGCTTAGGTACTTTTTGCTCTGTCCCTCTTGTGATTAAAAAAGGGGTTTCCTTCTTCCCTGTGAGCATATAGCATCTTGGATCTCTATTATTTGTAAGTTATCCATCCTATAATATTTTGTTTAAATAGCACAGATTAACGTACCTTGATATTTTATACTTAGAATACCACACCATACTCATACATATTTGTTTTGCTTCTTTTCAAGACAAGGTCTTATTATGTGGCCCTAGAAAGCATAGAACTCACTATGTTTTCCAAGTGTGGGCTTCAGAATCATGGAAACTCTTCTTGGCATCATGGAGATTGGGATAACGTGTGTGCTACCAAAGCAGGCTATTTTATTTATTTATTCATTTTAACACCAAAGTAAAAGTAGCTCTTTATATTAATTTTTAAAATTTGTTTTATTTTTATGTATGATTGTTTTGCCTGCATATATATGGGCACCACATGTGTGCTTGGTGTTCAAGGCATTCAAACAAGCTATCAGCTCCCTGGAATTGGATTTATTAATGGTTAAGTGTCCTTAACTATTGAGACACCTCTCAAGCCCTGGAACAGTTAATTCTCAAAATGTAAAAGGAAAAACTATTAGTCCCAACAGTCAAGTCAGCAGACCTTATTCACAGACCAATTTCTTTTTTACATATACAAACTGTAAAATAATTGACTTGTGTGTATGTGGGGAGGCTGGGAAACAGGCGTACTGTAGCACATTTGTACAGTCTGATGACAACTTCTAGATTCTGCTTCTGCCTTCCATTTTTGAGGAAGATCCTTCTTATTTTTAATTGCTGTACCGCATACTCCAGGTGATTCTCCTGCCTCAGTCTCCCATCTCAACTCAGGACTGCTGGAACTAAATGTGTGCCACTGCAGCTGGCTTCTTGTGGGGGCTGTTAGGATTGCATGGCTGGTGTCTTTACCCACTGAGCATCACCCCAACCCCGTATTTTCTTTCTTGTGTGTGTGTGTGGGGGGGGAAGTTGCTCAGACAGGGTTTCACTCTGTAGCCTAGGCTAGCCTTAGGCCTCCTGAATACTTGGTTTGTAGATGTGAGCAACCAAATCTGACTTGTTTTGAGTTTTGAGTCGAGGGCTAGCCTTAAACCTATATCACAGCTCAACTTACTATGCTTTTAATTGGTTTTGTTAAGATGTACTATGGGATATGAAGAATGACTGAACTAAAATGTTGCTGCAATAAAAATAAAAAAGGTACAGAAATGGAAATCAACTGGAGGGAGACACTGCATGCTGGGGAGCAGGCGATAGTTGCTATGTGCATATGATGTATAACTATATGGGTAAATTTTGTTCCAGCTGTTGTGATGTAACTTTGAAGATATGCCATGTTGCTATTAGGTCTTAGTTCTTAAGTATTGCAATTGCTGGGGGAAACTAATAATGCTTGTTACTGCATGCTGCCTTGAGAAAAATTTACAGGGAAGAGCAAGCTCAAAGACCTGGCGGGTTTGCAGGACAGAAAGTAAAAAGAAGGACAACTGGGAGCCGAAGGTCACTGTTTGGCTAAGGGAGACTTGACCTGTGGATTCAGATCCTTGGAAAAGCCAGCTGTTCTGCATTCCCCAATGCTCTGCATGGGAGTAGAATGTCACTTAGTTAATCAACTACAGAGATTAATTTGACAACATTGCCTACTTCTTTTTGTCCTTACAAAAGCTTACCTTTTCCAAAAAGCAAAGTTTTTAACACAAAGGAACAAACGCAGGAATGAACAGGATTTGACAGGAACTATGACCCAAGCCAGTATTTGGGCATAGTTATTTTAGCTGCCTAGAACTAAAAGTACAGTTTTTAAGAAGTTTTATTACCCGGGACATGCAAAATACTGTGGCTATTTGGTTCCTAATCTAATCCTTGTATTTCAAACTGGCACCAGAGGACTCATCCAGCAATTCCTTAAGACGAGGCCATGGAAGAAAATAGTCAAGAAACAATGCTGATAGGAAAACGTGGGGCATGGAATACAACTGGGAAAGGCCTTCTTGCCAAATCATTTCTTACAATTCTATATATCTCCTGTGTTCCTGTTCCTCATCCTCCTCTTGTCTTTCAAGATAAGGTCTTATCCTTGGCTGGCCTGGAGCTCACTATATATACACCAGGCCAGCTTCAAGTTCGTTCACTTGCTAGCTCTTGTGTGCTCATTCTGTCCCTACTCCAGTACTGGGTGTGGGCTGGGGGTGAGAGGGTTAATTACTTGTCTTTCCTTTTGTAGGCTGCTACATCATGAGAAACTCAAATGGGGATTGTGGTAATATACTTTATATTTAATAAAAGCCAGTCTGGAATATCAGACTATAGATCCATCCACATCAAGATTAGCATGGGAAAGACAGAATGGTGACGTATGCCTTTAATCCCACAACTCCAGAGACAGAGATCTTTCTGTGTTTCTGTGAGTTCAAAGCCTAACTACCAAATAGCAGTAGCTCACACCTTTAATCTTAACTCTAGAATATGATGCGGAGTTGAACCCAGAAGTGAAACAACTGGGTGAAGAAGTATTTAAGGCAGCGCAGGAAGACAGATTGACTCTGCAGCATCGAGAAGGAGGACTGAGGGAGGCTGAGGTATGCCAGCTTTTCCCCAATATCTGCTCTTAGTTTTCATTAAATAGGAACTAGAACTCGTGTTTCAGGGGATAACTGAAGGACACAGATCTTGGTGTTTTAGCCCGAGACAATTAGTGACGGGGGCTTAAACCATGGTCTATGAAAGAAAACCATTCATGGTTGCTCTTTGGTTAGTAGCCAGGACTATGGTGGACTATTTATTCCCCCTTTCAGAATAAAACTCCAAGTCTAGCAAAGAGCTGTTAACTAAAGACTACATGTCTCAGCTTCCCTTGGAGCTAGATATGACTATGTAGATAGTTTCAGTTACTGGAATATGACTAAAGTTGATGGGTGCCTTTTTTTTTTTTTTTTAAAGTTTTTGAGACAGCTTTTGAAAGATGTGTGATCTATACTTTTTTTCCATTCTTCCCAAGAGGCTGAGAAATAGTAACTTCTAGAATCTACCTTGGTAGTTACTTGCTAAAGAGGGAGAGATGCTTTACTAGCTCTAGACTTCAAATGCAGAAAACGAACACAACACCTCGTTTATTTCTACTGCAACAGTCTAGCTTGTGGCACACCAAGCAGACTGACAGTGAGGAAATAAAAAGGCTAAAAGTCTTGTAGGTATGTGGAATTAGTAAATGCAGTGTGTATCAGATAGGAGCACCCGTTAATGAGCTGACTTCAATATTGACAAGTGAAGCACATCCTTCCCTTCACATCTCAATTAGGATCAAAATAAAGACATTTATGGTACCTGTCTGCACCTTGTATGAAAAGCCATTTCCATCTTCCTTCTTGTTTCAGGGATACAACATTTCTTCATGACAGGAAAATAGTGGGGGTACTTTAAGGTAACTTTGTACGTGTCATCATCTGTTTTTTCTAAACTGTCAATGAAGTCTTCAGGAAGAGCACCTGCAAAAAGTCATTTTCTCATGCATCAATTTCCCACACATACTGGCTGACTTAGCATGGGTACAGTGCTTTTAAGCAGCTCAAAGAGGGATTTGGTGTGGTAACTGAAATCCAAGTAAGAAGACAATTGTATAGTCTTGTTTTGACTGTATTGGAATTGGGGTGGGGGTCAGGCAGTGATGGGCTAGTGGCTCAGGAAACCACAATTCGAAACAGAAAAGTGTTTCAGGGCACCTGTGCAGATGGTGCTGTAACAGGCAAAACTAAACCATAAATAAACAAACAAACAAACAAATAACCAACCCCAAAGTAAGAGACTAGTTTACAGTGTGGGAGACATGAAAAGGCAGAAAAACTGCCAAGGTTTGAAGGCTGTAAATACACACCAGTTACCAAGAAAGATTAACCATGTAGGTGCTGGGAATCAAACCTGGGTCCTCGGCAAAAGCAGCCAGTGCTCTTAACTGTTGACCATGTCTGTAGCCCCGATAGTAGAAAATTTTAAAGGAATGCTTTGGATTTTAATTTAGTTTGGAACCTGTAGGGTAATATAATTTTAATAAAATTAAAAATAAAATTTTTTACCAAGTTCAGCCTTGGAAAACACAAGGAAAGTGTCATCCTCGTTGAGGTTTTTGTTGAAGTCAATGCATAGCTCACTCATTCTTTTCTTCATTGATTTGATTTCCTGAAAGGCAGGAAGACAGACAGGGCATTAGCAAAGAAAAAGCCCTTTCATTTTCATCACTTACATGTTTCAATTATACGTTAAGTCAGGATTCCGTCTTCTTTTAGAAATCCTTGTCTACTACCACCTAAACACAATTTGCTCCACGCTGTCTTAAAACACACCTGTTGCCTCCCCAGTCTCCCCTGCCTCCCCTTTCTACAGCAGCCACATAGTTCAAATAGGACCTGCTAGTGAACATTCCAGGATTGTGTCCTCTGTACTAACTAGGTCGCTGTATCATCTTCCTGCAGTAATGACTGATTCCAATAATCCACACCTGGCACTCCTCTAACAATTCTGTAAACATACTGGGCTAGAGATCAAAGGAGATGATAGAGAATCACAGGAAAAAATTAGAAGATGATCTCGCTCTCTGATAACACTGGAGAATGAAATCTACATGACACAAAGTTGTTCTCAAAGTGGGACTTTGGCAAAGGATCTGCTGTGGGGCACTGAGACCCAGAGGCAGAGCTCTCTGTGTGTCTGGGATGCCAGGGTTTGGATCTGGCTATCTATGTCTAAAACTTTCCAACTTCCTTAAGTTACTTAAATGGGATTCTGTTTGCTGCAACCAATCATAGCTTAATTACTGTAACTTTCGTGCACCCAAGAGAACAAAAGGTTGATCAGGAAGTCAAAGGGTCAAGTGAATGACACAGCCACCCAATTAGATGACCAGGACACAGAGTGGTCAAAGGACACTCAGGTGGCAGAAAGGTGCCAACATCTCCATGGCACCTTCAATACTATCTTCCAGGATGGCATCAGTAATCAAACAGAACTTGGTTTGGATGTCTGTCAAACTTATTTCCAGTTCTGTAGCCCACAGGAACAGCCTAGGAATAAATCACTGATTTTATTTTCTGTCCAAGAAGAGTGAGTTTAATTAAGCAGCTGAGTTTATCATAGAAGCCTGGAAGTCCTGGTTTGACTCACACAAGGGTGAGAACAATGCCTTTCAAGGGCTAATCTCTCTTCATGTAAGGGGTGTGCATTAATCACTGGGTGTCCTATCTTAAATGCCGGCTTTCAAACTCTCTATTAGTACAGGTTTTATTAAGAGTGTCTATCACTGTGTGATCAAGAGAGGGAGAATACAAGCAGCTGGAATTTACTTTTTAAGAATATAAGACATAGCAAAGGAAATAAGCCCAATATACATAAAGTAAACAAAATGTGGAGAAGATTAAAGAACAGTAAGGTTTCGGGGCATGGTGGCACACATCTGCACTGCCATACGCTGAAGGCTGAGGCACAGGCAGGTGGATGTGATCTACAGCCAGCCTGCTCTACACAGCAAGTTCCAGGTCAGACAGGGCTCCATAGTGAGATCCTGTTCTTAAAAAAGGGGATGGGGGCAGGGGCTAAGTTATGAGCTGCTCAGTTGCTAAGAGGTTAGCAGGAGCTTTCAGAGTTGAAACAGGGGCTGTGGGGATGGCTCAGTGATTAAGAGTTATTCTATTAAAACTCATTTTTTTTTGCCTACTGATTAGTTTTGTTGCATTTTTTCTTTCTTTTTTTCCCTCAAATTACAAAATGATAGGGGCAGAAGGAGGTAAGAGGAAGTATGTGTGTGCAAGAGTAATTAAGATGCATCTTATATATGTAAAATTGTCAAAGAACAAAATTTATTAATAATAAATAAAAAGAAACATAAACTCACATTTCTTACTTGCTCTGAGAGATGGAGTCCATTCCTCTTTCCCATTTTAATTGACTTTTCCAAGTATCGCCTGGCTTCAGGCTTTATCTTCTCCAAATCACAGTTTTCCTGAAATGGACAATTATGTCAGTCATTTCTTTTCTAATAGCACACAAGCAAACAATTAGTGCCCAGGCCAAAGGCAACGCACTACACTCATCACCTCTGCTGGGCCATGAAACACAAGTCATTATGGGGCAGGCTCTCCTGAAGACCTAATTTCCTTTATGCTTTGTTGAGCTTCTGCTAATTTAAAACAGGAATATTGGCTAAATCAAAAGCTAAGCAGAGTGGCCTTGCCCTGGCTCAGAACAGAGTGCTGAAGCCCTGGAAAGTGTCTGATAATAGACACATTTGCATAGTCTCATTCTGAGCAGTCTTTATGAGCAATGCTCTTTCTTACAATAGATTTCGTAGTGCCAATCATCTGGACTTAATTTCCTATCATTTGTTAACCTGGTTCCACTTGACACGCAGGAAGAGAAATAATGGGGTGAATTCTGCACAAATGCCGACGAGGACTCTCTTGCCAAGATACCAAACAAGGAGAGCTGGATAAAACTCCAGCAAAAGGCTCCCTTACTTCAAAAAATGCCTTCCTGTCACTTGGCAAGGGAGATCAAGGGACTCCAGCAGGCTGCACATGAACAAGTATCTGGGGAAAATGAGTCAGCACCCTACAAAAGCAGAAGGAATCTGCTTGCCTCCAAGTCTGAATCTGTATGCAGCAGCAAGGCTCTCATTCCAAAGAACAGAAGGCCTTGAAGAAGGCTGGGAAACTGCCCCAGCTAAGGCAATAAAAATCTAAAAATCCAAAACAAGTCACAGGTCACACAGGGTATATCTAAGGTGGCTGATCAGCTCATGGTCCCTGGGAGGAAATATGACTCCAGACAGACTCAGCAGGTACAAAGGACTCACTTTGGCTGAGGGACAATGTGAGCATCTGTTCCTGGAGCTTACAGAGCTCCTGTCAGCAGGAAATTTTCTCCATGAAAGACCAGGGCCATCCATCTCTGAGTGCCAAGTCTCCCAATTGATGAGATCCTTAAATGAATGGTGTTTGGTTTAGAAATGGCATCCGAGATGGCTGGTGACGGGCAGGTAAACAGAGCTGCACATTTGCTTCAGCATCACATAGAACAGAAACAGTATTTCACATTGCCTATCAATGAAAACTCAGTGCCACAGCACCAAAGCACTCCCAACATTACTCAATGTTTCCTGAGTTTATTCTCAGTAGAGGGTAAGGAGGGTTAGACTTCTTTTTCCATTATAATCTCCTGTGGAATTGTGAGTTCATAGGCATGACTGGAGTTGGAACTCTCCTGAGCTGGTTTGGCATTAGAGGGATCCTGCAATGGGAAGGGACCCAGAATGTCTAGGGAGACAACTTGGCTATGGACTGGCTCCCACAGGGATGGTGAACAGTTCAGATCACAATGTTCATGCGGATGTCATTAACCGGAGCTCATCTAGGCTGGTTTCAGTAGCACCGGGAAGTCTGTCCGTAAGTGTGAGCATGGCAACAGGAGTCTCTAGACAGTATGACACTGTAAGACAGGGAGGGGGCAGGGAGTATGTAGGCCATGCTATGTGCAGCATGGTGAGCAGGGCCTGGCAAGAGGCAGGTATATTGTTAAGGTTGAGATCTACAGCAGAGAGCCCACCCTTGAGGAGCTGAGACCTTAGGTTCTAAGCTTGGAACAACAGCTAATACAGTCTCATCAACTGGTGTGGGTGGCATTCACGGCTGTACTTAGTTACTGTGGGTTCTCATAGTAGGTCTACACTTCCATATCTGCAAGGAGACACTCAGGAGCATACATGTATCATTCATAGTTTATATTAAAATGAAAACCACATACTCTCAAATTGATCGACACAAATGCAAACAGGTAGAAGCATATTCTGAGGAAAACTAGCCTTGAATTGGGTCTAATTAAATAATCATTAATTAGTATACTGAAATACTTAACTCACCACAGAAATGACACTGAGTCAATAACTAGACCCCCCTCCCCCGACTCTGAAGTCTCAGGGAGTTTCCACAGGCTTGAGGAAGACTAAGGGGAGTTTCCACAGGCTTGAGGAAGACTAAGGCACTTCTAAAGTGCACTTACTTACATAAGGCCACTGCTGTGCTGCAGTCACTCATGGTATTATTGCCTCTATAATCCCCAGGAAAGTCTGTATTCTACCAGGAGGATCTGCTGAATAGAAAGCTCAACCTTCTCGTGCTAACTCTAATTTTGCTACAGTTACAAGTCATAATATAAATATCTGATACACCACTCCTGTGAAAGGGGGTCTGGACCATAGGCTCATAATCGCTACTCTAGACTGTTATGTAGACCTGCTCCCTCCAGCCAAAGCAGCTGCACAGGTCTCCTCAGGCAAAGCTTTTCCTCAAGGCATTTAATATTTAATCTTTATGATCTAATAGTAGGCACCCTTATTTTTACCTGTGGGGACATAGATTTATTTTCCCCTTAGCCTCCCCCTCTAACAAAAAACCTTTATACATTTTCATGTTTTATATCCCAGTTATGCTTATGAAACCACTTTGTAAAGAAAACTGGGGTCAAATTTTGGATTTTTCCAAGACCATACAGATATCTAACATGCAAAATAGCAGAGAAAAATTATGTAGCCCTAGCTATCCTAGAACTTGCTATGTAGACCAGTCTGGCCTCAAACTCAAAGAGATCCTCCTGCCTCCGCCTCCTGAATGCTGGGATTAAACACAAGTGCCACTACAGCCAGAAACTTACTGTTCTTTATCTTATTCCCGCTAAACCTTTGCTCCTTTAGCTCATAATTTTGTTTTTTTCTTTCACTGGAATTTCATGTATCTAGCTTCTTTTTTGAGAGTAATATATTACTGACTGGCTGGGAACTCACTGTAGACTAGGTTACCCTCAAATTCATACAGAGTTAACTACCTTTGCTTGATTTTGTTTGTTTTTTTATTTTTTCAAGACAAAAGTTTTTCTGTGTAATCCAGGCTGTCCTAGAACCCACTCTGTAGACCAGGTTGGCCTTGAGTTCATAAAGATCTGCCTGCTTCTGTTTCCCAAGTGCTGGAATTAAAGGCATGCACAACCATGCCAAGCCCAACATATTTTATTTTTTTGGTGATATCTTTTAATGTTAAAAGAAGAAATTACAATGCTGAAAGAATGAAGATTGTTCCTCAAATGCTATCTAAAAAACGGATTCATAAACTGAATTTGCTAATATTGCAAGACTTCAGAATGTGTTACTAGGGCCTGCTGCATACACTAAAATAGAGACAGACCATGTTCATTTACTGCATTTGCAGCTTTACTCCCCTCCTCCACTGATGACATTTGCTGCATTAGTGAGAGATCCACGGAAGACAACCTCAGGCAGGCCTGAATTCCTGGCCTGGAGAGATGCACAGCCTGCCTGATGACCAACACGATACCATGGCTACACCGCAGGATGTGGCAAGTATTCACCACGCAATACATGCATGTGAGGACACTGAGCACACTCTACATGGGACACATTTTTTTGGGGAAAACTGTAATCACAATATATTGCATTTTCCATTCAGCATACATTTGCTGAGACCCTATTTATCTCAGATTCTAGAGAAACAAAGAAATAGCTCCTAAGAGCTTTAAGTCATGTGCAAAACCAAACCATCTGCTAACAGACAATGTATTATGCGCTATGAGGGAAAAAGAGGTCAGGCGCTCAGACAAGAGAGGCATAAACACTACTACAGCAAGGTACCAAGCCGTGGTGGGTGCTGACAGGGCTTCACATGTGGGTCCCCAAGTTTCTGAAGGCCTGACAAGACTAAACATTCAAAATACTGCCTCTGAAAGACTAGGCATATTTTTAAAAGTAGGCTTAGAATTAGGGTCTGAAGAAGGTGCTGCAGGTGCCATGCTGGGCTGCAAAGGCAGCAAAACAAGCAACCAAACAACCCTGAAATAGCCTGAGATGCAGTCCAAAGAGACAGAGGAGGAGGACAAGGGTTTCAAGGAGCAGCAAAAAGGAGCAGAAGACACTCAAGGAGTCACAGTGCCCAGAGGGGATGTGAACACATGCCCCAGCCTTAACCCAGAAGCCATCTATCTCCAACCGAGAGCCACTCGAAGAAGGAAAGCTAGTTTTCTCCAATACTCTCACTGGATCTAAGGGTAGTCCCCATGCCCAGCAGTAGATGGTCAATGCAAAACCAAAAACTCTATTACCAATAAAGCAAACAAGCAAAACCAAATAAAGAAACCTGGCAAAAGTAAGCTGTTCCTTGTACCTGAGATGACAGTGAGCCTCTTCTGTTTGCATGTAACCACCTGCATTCCCTGCTGTAACATCTCTGCCACCTACAGCCAGGAGGTGCTAATCTAGAGTCTGCTGTGCATTGCACTAAACTTTTGTAAGTAAGTAATAAACTTTTATATACACATAATTTTAAGTGTGTGTGTGTGAGAATACGGGTATGGACATGTGGATGTGAGTGCCCAGGAAGTCAGAGGCCACAGGTGTACAATCCCTTGGAGCTGGAGTTACAAGTGGTTGGAAGCCACTTGACAGGGGCACTGAGAAATGAATTTGTGTCCTATGGAAGAGCAGTGAGCTGAGCCACCTCTCTACCCCTATACTTACATATTTTAAAATTAAAAAAAAAAAAGCATGGTACAGAAAGGGAACAGGTTGTAATGACTTTCTACCTAGTTTTTTGTTTATGGTTTTAGGGTCCTCCTGGGTCTTTTAATTTGGTGCTTGTCTCCAGACATTTAAACTAGGAGAGACCCTGATGTGGGGATGTGGTCAGGTGACAGTGTCACAGCTCAGCATGTGCAAGGCTCCGGTTCAATCACTCAGCACTGTCAACGTGTACATACGAATGATCCATTTATCATCGCCATAACATTTAAACTCTTTTAAGTCAGTAATTGGCCAGCCATGATTAATTGGCTAGCTCAAGCCTAAAGATACAAACAATATGACAACAGAGCAGTCTATTTTAAATCTAGCTTGCATAATTCAAGCTGATTCACCAAAGACTCACTCCTGTGTGTCTATTACTTACTTAGCAGACTACTTGAATAATACACCGTACAGTATGCTTTCATCACCAATATAGCTAGGAAGAGTTATGTGTGAAATCCTTGATTTATTGCTAGTTTTAGTGAATGACTGAGAAGCCTTTGTCACTAGTGGGAAATGCCAAGACCTCAACCATCATAGCTTGTTGTGGAATATTCCTTTACACTATGTGAAGAGACTGCACTGAGACTGGTTTAATGAAAAGCTAAACATCAAATAGCTAGGCAGGATTTTCAGGGCAGAGAGAACACTGGGAAGAAGGGGAAAGGTCATAGCTGGAGATACAGAGGAAGCAGGAAAGCAAGATGGACAGTATGTAGATGAGGTAAACAAGCCTCAGACAACACGTAGAGAAATAGAAATGGGTTAATTTAAGTTATGAGAGCTAAAAAACAAGCCTAAGCTACTGGCTGAGCTTTTATATTTAATAATAAGTCTCTGTGTTGTAATTTGGGAGCTGGCTGGTGTGACAGAAAAATCCACCTGCAACTGTTGGCTTTTGATATTGGCTAATATTTTAACCAGTAAGATAAGGAAATTCTTATTTTTCTCTTTTTTAGTGGTTGTTTTCTGTTTTGTTTTGTCTTTTTTTGGGGGGGAGGACAATGTATACATTTACTACTCTAAAAACTTAGGCATTATTTTATATATACAAATGAATAGAACTAGACATATGTAAGTTGTACAAACTAAGTCCTCCTTTCATTTATAAAATAGAACGCTGACAACACTTGATGTATATTGTATGCTCATAGTTTTATATCAGCCTGACAAAAGATACAGTCATCTGACAGGAGGGAATTGAGAAAATACCTACATAAGATGGGGCCATAGGCAAGCTTGCAGGTATTTTCTCAATTAGTGAGTAATGTAGGAAGGGCCAACCCATTGTGAATGGGGCCACTCCTGGGCTGCTGGTCCTAGGTTCTAAGAAAGCAGGCTGAGTAAGCCATGAGGAGCAAGTCAGTAAGCAGCATCATTCCATGGCTTCTGCATCAGCTTTGGCCTCCAGGCACCTGTTTGGTTTGAATTCTTGTCTTGGCTTCAGTGGGCTCTGATTCTGGTTATGTAACCCTTTCTTCAAGTTGCTTTGGTCATGTGTTTCAACATAGTAACCCTAACTAAGATACACACATGCCTTTCTTTTCCTTATTTATTTATTTACTTACTTACTTACTTAATTATGTATTTAGAGAAAAGATCTTACTACTGGCCTGGAACCCACTATATAGACCAGGT
This sequence comes from Sigmodon hispidus, assembly GCA_004025045.1. NCBI lineage: Eukaryota > Metazoa > Chordata > Mammalia > Rodentia > Cricetidae > Sigmodon > Sigmodon hispidus. The sequence continues at coordinate 35,240 of PVIH01006502.1, read as the reverse complement.
TGTCCTCAAACTTTAAGAGATCTGCCTGTCTCTGCCTCCCAAGTGCTGGGATTAAACTCATGTGCCATCATGTCTGGCTAATAACACTTGCACTTAAAGATGCTGGGCATCCCATACAAGAGATAGAAGTCTTCAATCTGTGATAAAACATTTTAGTTTTACCACTTATGTGAATATGTGTTTATCTGTGAACACCACAAAATGGCATGTTGTATGCAACACTCAGTAATTTCTTTCTTTCATCATTGCTAAGACTAAGTCCCATTGTTCCATAGTTACTACAGTTTATTCCTTTTAGTACTATAAATAAAACATGTTGTTGCACCCATGTACACTATTTGTTTTCTTGCTAATGGAAATCTGGGATACATTAGTGCTTTGCCACTATTATGTTTGTATGATATTTGCCCAATTTTGTCTGTCTACAAAATGCAGAAGTACCTCTAGCTAAATCCTAGGTAGGATAAAGGAGGATATGCTAGATCACTTGGAATTTAAAATCAATTTTAAGAACAGACTTGGCCAGCCCCTGTTGGATCAACACTTCACACAGCCCAGCTGGAGGAACAGCCCTGTCTCTGGGAACTAAGGCCAGGGGGCACAATCCATGGACTTCCACTTCTACCCATTGCTGCACCCATCCCAGCCTAGCATGGAAGACTCTTGTGGGTTGGTATTCCCATTAGCCTCCAGTTTATCAGAACCACTCATCAGTCTGTGACCTCAGCGGTCCTCTGAGACAGACTTTGTCAGCTCCTATTGGGTCAAGAGCTCCTACTGGACCAAGAAAGGATTCCTGAGACACAGAAACAGCCAGCTCCTATTGGACCAAGAACAGCTCTCTGCAACACAGAATATACCAACTCCAAGTGGACCAAGAACTCAGACTGGACCAAGAGAGGCTTCCTGAGACACAGACACAGGCAGAACAGATTGGATCAAGAACAGCTTCCTGAGATACAGACAATTCCTGCACCAATCCCAGGAAGTGATGGGCCAGTGCAAGTATATATATAACAACATAAAGACAAACAATATGGCACCACCAGAATATACTACTTCTACAACAACAAGACCTGAACATTCCAATGTAGAAGAAGCAAAAAGAAACATCCTCAAAAAAAACTTCATGAATAGAAGCCTTTAAAAAGGAGAAAAAAAACAAAAAACAAAAAACTCCCTTAAGGAAATAGGAAAAAAGACAAACAAAAAATTGGAAGAGATCAATAAATCTATTAAAGAAAAACAAACAAAAAACCCCCAATCAAACAAGTAAAGAAAACAGTTTGAGACTTAAAAATGGAAATAGAAGCAATAAAAAAGATACAAACCAAGGAAATGCTGGAAATGGGAAATCTGAGTAAACTGACAGAAACTACAGATGCAAACATAACCAAAAGAATGAAAGAGATGAAAGAATCTCTGGTGTGGAAGATTTAGTAATTGGAACCGATACATCAGTCCAAAAAAAACCTAACAAAAGTCATAGCACGTAACATTCAGGAAATCTGGGACACCATGAAAACAACAAATATTTTAGATTTATTATTTATAATAAATAGCAAAATTATTTAGAATAATAGGAATAGAACAGGGAGATATTCAAGTTCTAAACATTACCCAAAGCAGTACAACAGAAATTATGACCTGAACCTGTAGATATTAAGTGGGTTCACTGTGGTTTCATGGATCATTCAAGTTAGAGTGCTGAGTCTCCTGTGAAAAAGCCCTAACACCCTGATCTACTATGCAGTAAAACATACTCTGATAGACTTCTGAAATAGACCTTGTGGAGTGCCCTGTGTAATGGGCCAAACTGTATCTCGCCAAAAGCATTTGTTGAAGCTCTGACTCCTGTGTGATTATGTTGGGAGATAACTGAAGTTAAATGAGGTCACAAGGCTGTGATCTGAATCTGAAAGGACTAGTGACCTGTGTTCACCTCAAGCCTTCACAAGCCATGTGAGTACATGGAAAGGCAGTGTGCAAGCCAGAAGGAGAGCCTCACCTCACCAAAGGTTTTCTGAGCTTCTAACTGCTCAGCAGACTCCCTCCTGAAATTCTAGTTAGTCCACAGAAACGCTGAGAAAATCAGACAGCTATGAACCTTTCTGACCATTCTGATTAAAATGTTTCACATTAACGGACAATTGAAACCTTTATTAGACATACATATGTACAAAGAAAGAACTGAATGTAAGTATTGGCCTGCTTATCTGGAGGGCTCTGGGGAGTTCAAGTGTGTCCAGACTCTTCCGGGTATTGACCACAGTTTCACTTTCCTTCCTCTTCTCCCCTCTTTGGTTTTGAGACAAGGTTGCTCTGGGTAGCTGCCCTAGAACTTTTTTGTAGATGGAGCTGGCCTTGAGCTCACAGAGATCCACCTGCCTCTGCCTCTCAAGTGCCGAGATTAAAGACATTCGCTACCACAGCCAGCTGTTTCAAATTTCTATTCATTAATTAAAGTGGAAAAAACAATTGACAAGATAACATCTAGTATCTGGTTCTTTTCTGGACAACTCAGTATTATAAAACTAGCTTAATTTTAGTGAGTCATGCCTGAAATCACTGACTTTGAATTAATTTAAATTTTCACTTCTGTAGCTTGGTCTTACATGTTACATTATGGCTGTCCTATAGCCTTCACATTTAGAACATCTGGGATATGTCTAATTTTATCCTTACCTATACATAAGATGATATTTATTATTTTTAAAGCACCCACCCTGGTAGAAAACTGATATTGATAGTTGCAGCTTTTTTATTTTTTTTAAAATATTTATTTTTAATTTATGTGAATTGGTGTTTTGCCTGCATGCATAACTAACTGTATAAAGGTGTCAGATCTTGGAATTACAGACAGTTGTTAGCTGACATATGGTTGCTGGGAACTGAACTCAGGTCCTCCAGAAGAACGGTCAGTGCTCTTTACTGCTGAGCCATCTCTCCAGCCCGAAAACTGCACCTTTTAAAAAATACTGCCTATTTGTCCTGAAAGGTTTTTTAATTAACTACATTGACCTAATGCAATGAGTCTCAATACAAAAACAAACACAACAGCTGGCCTTCATTACAACCTTAAACACAGCAGGATACCTTAAACATGTCCACATAGCAATCACCGAGGATGAGTAACTGACTACTCAGTCGGAAGGAGATGACAACTGTGAATCAAATTTGAAAATCTTATATTGTTTCAACACAGTCTAAACAAACAAGCCCAAACTGGGCAGTGGTGGTGTGTGCCTTTAATACCAGCATTTGGGGTGGGAAGCAGAGGCAGAAGGATCTTTGTGAGCTAAAGGTCAGCCTGGTCTATGGAATAAATTCCAGAATAATTAGGGTTACCACACAGAGGAAAACACAAAAACAAAAAATAAGTAAACCAAACCAGCCCAAATAAACATACAAATTCCATGAATGCACTGCTCTCAATTTAGGAGCAATGGGTCCCAACACAAAATCTAAAAATAGGACAAGAAATCTAATTGATAACTCTCCATATCTGGATAACATGCGAAAGAACCAGAGAAGGAAAGGTATGGAAAACTTACTTCAAATAAAAGCCTGCTTATGATGAGGGTCAGGGAGTGTAGTTCAGTGGGAAGGCACAGGCCTAGCAGGAGGCCCAGGGTGTGATCCCTAGTGGTGTGTGTATGTTGGGGGGGTGCAATTTAAATAGTAAGGAATATCTATTTTCATGTGTTATTTTTTAGTGCCAAAGAAGAACCATATTGATGATTATCAACTACGTAGTGAAAATGATCATTGGGCTTGAGAAAATAAACAGCATACATAGTTCCTGTGCCAAAGACACAGTGGTATGTTCATTCGACAAATTAAACAGCAGTTAACAAGAAAAACCTTATTTCAACTCTTGCCATAAAAAGAAAGCTTTTTATATTTCTGACTAATGCAAAAAGCATGCATAATAAAACAGAAATGTAAAATTTCAGTAATTTTCAACAGAATGCTTGGAAATGTCAGGAATGATTTGAAGCAAAGGCATGTTCACAGTGCTAGGAGGCAGCCGTGCATTAGTGAGGAAACAGTGGCATTCAAGGCAGATTCACCTACAACATTCATCATGTGGACTTTCTGTGATTCCTGAAAATGCTAAGGAGACATGTAGAATGGCTTTGGCATATCAGCAGTATATAATCAATACTGTCATGAGATACTGGTACACTGTATTGGTAAAATACATTGGTAAAAAGGTATTGCTGTGAATGGTATAGTAAAGAGCTAAATGGCCAATGGCTAGGCAGGAGGTAGGACTTCTGGGCAAAGGAATTAGGAGGAGATAATCCAGAGGTGGAGAGACACCGAAAGGGAACAGAAGGCACAAGATGGGAAAGAGGTAAAAGCCATATGGTACAGCCAAGATTACTATAAATGGGTAAATATAAGTTATAAAAGCTAGTTAGGAACAAGCCTAAGCTATAGGCTGAGCTTTCATAATTAATGAGAAGTCTTCATGTCATTATTTGGGAGCTAGCTGGTGGAACAGAAAAAGACCTGTTATGCAATATTAAAGTCCAGACCACAAGATCTTCAGATAACAGCCAAATTTCATCTGTATCTAACTGATTTGGTCTAATATAAGGCTTGCAATAGTTTGAAAAGCCCAAGAGGTTTTTCCATTGAGCTACCAAGTTCATGATGGCTTAAAAAAAAGCTTAGATTTATGGATATGCACCCTTCTACATTCAGTCTTTAATCCTAAGTGAATGTAATTAAGAACTCAACATAAACAAATCTGATATAAAACAACACTGGCAATTACTATACAATGCCAATTATTGTAATTGCTGGAAACAAATTCTAGAAAAATTCAAGTACTTGGTCAAAAGTTCTCATCTTTTCCTCTTTAAGTAATAAAGGTTAAATAAAGCTAGGCCCCTGTATAAACACACAGCTGCTTCACCATGGTATGTACCCAGGCCCCAGGTTCTTTTAGAAAAATTTATATGTGTCTGTGTATGTGCATGCTGATAGACTACGGTGGCTAGTGGAGACAGACCACACACAGCTCCCCTGCCAGAGTGGCAGGTACCCTCATCTGCTGAGCTTTTCTTTATAGCTGCAGGTTATTCTTGTTACATTTGCTTCTTCTTCCTTTTCAAGGGCTTTATTATAATTTATTACTTACATATAAGTGAACAATTCTCTGAAATATATCTTCTCTCATGCTCATCTCAATATCAAAACGAGAAAGCCTTTTGTCTGCCTCTGTGCTTGCGGCCCGCACTTCTCTGTCAGACGACACGTGCTGAGGGAAGTCCAGCATGGTCCTCTCCACTGTCGAGACAAGAAAAACTATGAATAAAACAGGACCTGTCAAATTGATAGCTAGAAGGCCGAACATCTCTTTTTGAGATGAGCGACTATGCTGATTAAGTGTTTTCATTTTGTGCATTCTGCACAGGCTCCCAAAACTACCTGGATGTGGGAGTTGGCTATTCCTCTTGGCATCACTGTGAACACAATAAGGCTTTGCACTCAGTGCTTATAAAGTACACTCAGGGTATATCTGATCAACTGTGAATTATAAAGATATAGCTCCTATACGTAGTTGTCATGATCTGGGAGGAAAGAGACTTGGTGCATAAAAATAGATGGCAGAACTTGTGGGTTGTCAATGAGAGGGACATTGGCTCGGAGGTAGTCAAGCCTAGCAGAGGGCTAGGACACTGGGTTGTATGCTGTGGAGAAGTACTCTAGAAAAGGAAGGGCCTGCTGTGTTCTGGAAAACAGTCTGTGAGACTGAAAGCAGGGGACCCAGTCAGGACACTAGAGTCCGGATATTTACAAAACAAGCCAATCAATGCGGCAGGAAGGGGTTTGTAGTAACAAGGTCTTAATTATTTCCCCATTACAGACTCCTTGCAGAGTCTAATCTAAATTATAGTGTCCACCCAAAATGCACCTATCAAATAAACAAAAAATCCTAGATAATTCCAGATACACCCAGCAAGTGGCTGGATTCCGTGGCTATGTTTGTTAAATGACGACGGTAATGGCCTGCTCTAATCTCCACATGTGAAATTAGTTGTTGGTTTTCACATGTTTAATTGGGCAAAAATCTCTGGTATTAGTGAATATCTGTACCTATAGACAGTGGTGGCTGTGGTCACACTGTGGCCTTGAACTTATTCTCTTGCTTCAGCCTCCTGAGTGTTTAGAAAACAGGTACACAGCGCCGTGTCATGAGAAGTTTGCCCATTTTATAAACTGGTAAAGTAGTACAGAGTAGACATAGAGTTATTCTTTGCACAGTGCAGTTAAAATGCTGCCACATGCATATTGGTCCTCTTGAAACACCACTACCAGTAAATCTACTAAAAATATGTGAGAAATAGCAAAATAAGTACATAGTTTCTACCATTGAGCCATACCCCCAGCTCCACAATACACATTTGTAAAAAATCAAATGCTTATATTTTAGCACTTGCCTTAGTATATATGTTTACATTTGGTAATTAAGGAAAAGGTGGCACAGATTAAAATTTTCATACATAGAACACTGTTTTAGAGCTATGGGTAATAATATAGTTACAAGTTCTGCTTACTAAAAAGTAATTAAAATTTCTCAAGAACCTAAATAAAGTGCAGGAGGCTAAAACTGGAAACAATCCTGAACAATACACTGAAGACCATTTCCTTCCTTCCTTTACTATTGAAACCTGGAAGCATTCCTGTCCCCTGCCAAGCTACAAACAATGCTGTCTGTGGCCAGACACCAGAGCAAGGAAGGAGACCCACAACTACTGCTGCATGTGCTCCAGAGCAGGCAGTTTAGAAGTTAGTTTTGAGAAGTCTACTCTCTCAGAGGCTTGATGGAGCAAGAACAAATACCACAAACTTTTTTAATACACATTTAATACACATTTAAAATATCCATTACTGGGCAAAGCCAGGACTTAAGAGAGCTGTTTTTAAGAGAGCTTGTGCCCCCTTTTCCCCTCACTGCTCCTTCCCAATCAAACGCACTCGCTGTGGCTGACACGCTAGCCTGCACTAGCCTGCTAAGGAAAAGGCACTGAGGAAGGAATGAGAGCTTGAGCCAGAACAAACCTGTGTAACAGGGACCGGCCATGCCTGCCACAGACAGAAAGGGCCAAACAGATGCTTCCCTCAAGAGTTTACATTCAGCCCTGGGAGATGCAGTAGCTGCTCAGCAGACTGAAGAAGTTGGTAGTAGGGACAGATATGGAAGCAAACACAGAGGGAAGAAGAAATGCCAGAGTCCTTACGGCAATGGCGTGGAGGGGAGAGAACACTGGGTAATCAGGGGCCAGCAGAAGCACATGTCACCAGAGCTACGCTGGTTTTGGACAGCCTTTCAGTTTTCAGAACACAAGTAGGTATTTGTATTGTCCTGTTTGTATATATAAATTTATATATGTAATTTTTATGCATAATATAAAATTTATATACACAACATACAAAATAAATCTACATAATTTTAAATGAAGCCTGGATACACAGCCAAAGTTGATTAGTCATAATTATCCTGCAGAAATATGTCCAATTCTGAGAGGTAACCAAAGTGAGTCTTCACTTTTATAAGTCAAAGGAAATGTTTAAAATAACACCGATGAAGACAGAGAAATAAAAAAAAAAAAAAATCAACTGTAAGCAACCTACTAGTGGAGACACGAATCCCTGCCATGATTATTTATGCGCTGAGTTGGGGTACTTTGGATGAGACTAAGAATGAAGCTGGTGACCTGGGGCTCACCGGCCCCCCAGGCAGGAAGCCTCATCCAGTCAATTGAAGGCCTGACTAGAACAAAAAGTAAGGTAGAATTTTCTTTGAAATTCTTTTTAAAAATATATATTTACATATTATGCAGTGTTCTGCTACATGTATTCCTGCATGCCAGAAAAGGGCACCAGATCTTTTTACAGATGGTTGTGAGCCACCATGTGGTTTCTGGGAATTGAACTCAGGACCTCTACAAGAACAGCTAGTGCTCTTAACCTCTGAGCCATCTCTCCAGCCCTAAAGCAGAATTTTCTAGTAGGCTGACTCTACATGTCACACACAGGTTCTCCTAAGGCTTACAACTGCAGGTCCATACCACATAGGTTAGCCTTGCTATCTTCCATGTTTATGTGAGGCAGCTCCCAATGAGAAATTCCCCAATGACCCTGCTTTCCTGGAGAATCATGATAGATACAACATCATTAACATTGTCTTGTCTTGAAGTTTTCCTTCTCTGTGTGTGTGTATGTTTGTTTTGTTTTCTGTTGTTTCTGAGATGAGATCTTGGTCAATAGCACTATCTAGTGTTATACTTACTATACAGCGTAGCTGCCCTTAAAACTTGAAGCGATTTTCCTGCCTCAGCTCCTCAATGCTAGGAGGTTCCTTCTGTATGCTTAACTCCTGTGCTACTATGTACTTTCCCTACGGAGTTACAGGGAATGAATGTCTCACCATTTTTCTAGCTTACAAACTGTGTCTCTAATTCTACAATAATGTGATTCTTTATCAGCTGTTATTTAGGTATTGACTTAGGCTTTGATATGAAAACAGTACCTATTTTTATTAGTTACTGGAATAAATTTCTAGATGTAGATTTTCTGGGTGAAGATAGGAGACTCTTGGTAGTTCTGATGTGTAGAAAAGAAAATGTCCACTGTGGGGTAAGGAGAGCGTACACTGTGGGGAGGGGTGAGGAGAGCATACACTGCAGCAGCACGGGGATGCTCCATCTCCACCCACCTATGTACTGCACCTCTATGTCAGCCAGCACTTGCAAACAGTTCTCATAGGTTACTTCTTTCAGGTCGATTGTCCCCACAGCATCGTACACCTGCTTGGTCTGTGTGATGAGCTCTTCAGTCCTTGTCCTGATCTGCTCTGGAGAAAGGTCCCATCTGAGAACGTTCCTGCCAGCAGCAGTGTAGGAAGAGGCAGCCCGAAGAGGAAGCACTGCCTCACTTCCCAATGTCATTTTGAGCAGAATCCTAGAACCACCAGCTCTAAAAAACAATTGGAAAAAAGAATAGAAATTAAGGCCTTGTGTTGACCAGAGGTTAAACTATAGATATAGAATGAAATGAGATAGCAAGTGCAAACTTTTTCACTCCTTTTCTTAATAAAAAAAAAGAGTAAAATAAATGTTTACTATTTCTTATTTTCTTGCATGATTATAGTTTTATTAGAATTTTGCTATGCAAACATGGCTTGAGTATATGAAATTATACCAAATAAAGTTAGCTGTCAGATATATGACAACTGCCCTTTAAAAATTAAACTAATGGGGGCCGGAGGGATGGCTCAGTGGTTAGGAGCATTGGCTGCTTTACCAGGGGCCACAGGTTGAAAAGGAAGAGAAAGTAGCCAATGTAGAATCTTAGGAATCATTAGAAACATTCAGTCCTGTTCTCTGGCTCATGTTGGGCGGTTTTGGTTGTTTTTGTCTTTTCAGCAGCACTAGACATTGAAACCAGGCCCAATGCATGGAGTTCTCTACCTCCAAGTTCTACCCCAGCCCTGCCTGCTCTCTAACTTACTCTGAAGGCAAGAGAGCCACTGACAGATTTTCATTAGGGGAGAGACATGATAAGGCTTATATCATAAGAGAATTTATCCATTTCTCCAAATGACTAAGGGGTACCGAGTTAGAAAATGGGAGAACTGAAGTGATATTTTATCACTTTTATGAAGAGAGCAGGGGGAGAGGTCTAAAAGGCAACGAATGCTCTTGGTTTGGGGAGAACATGACAAGGGACTTGTGGGAAAAGAAAGAGAAAGGAAGCTATGGACACGTTACATCTGGAGTGGCATGAAAGTGGAACTCAGTTATGAAAGATAACTGCACTTACAGTTATCTGAGCCAGAGTATGAAGTGAGAAGGAAAATACACAGGTTCGAACTCTAACTAATTGGTGAGGTGGAAGGCAGCCCAGGCCAAGCAGGTTGGAGGAAGCATGTGTGACAGAGTCAAATGTGCCCACAGCTAGACCTCAGAGCCGTGCGCTCTGGGCGTAGGGTGTGACACTGAGGACAGCGTGGAGCATGTGAGAGAACACCTGGGCAATGCTCTACAGCTGTGGCTAAGAAAGTTAGGCAGCAAGAAGCCGAATGGCCAGAAGAGCTACACACTACACAGGAGGGTAGGAGAAGCCCTAACACTGACCTCACCTTCTCTCACAATTACACTTACAGAATATTTTCACATTTCCTTTTTTCTCCCCAAAAGACAGGGTTTCTCTGTTGCAGCCTTGGCTGTCCTGGAACTCTGCAGACCAGGCTGGCCTCTAATTCACAGAAATCCATCTGCCTCTGCCTCCTGAGTGCTGGGATTAAACGTGTGCATCACCACATCACCTGGCTACATTTCTTTTATCAGTAGAATAAGATTAAAACTGTTCCAAAACCTGCCCATATATATCAAGATTAATTTAAATATTTATCTAATTAAATGTATGGAAATAAATAAGTTTTTTTCTCGAGATAAAATGTTTAAAATTTTTTAAAAAGCAGTCACCAAAATATCAATAATAAAAGCAAAAAATATAAAAAAATTGGATAAGAAAATATAAAAACTTAGAAGGTCTCTGAATTCATATTACTTACCATGTTATTCAATTCTCATTTCATAAAAAGTGAACAGTTAGAAGACAGTTTAGGCTCAGGAAGTGAGTGTATCTATGGTTCTTGCAGAGCATTCAAGCTGGGCTCTCCTAGCAGCCATGTTGGGCAGGTCATGACTGCTTGTGACTCACTCCACCCCCAGGGGATCTGATACTCCCTCTCTTCTGGATTCTGTGGGCCTTGCACTCAGGTGCACATCCCCTTTACCCCAGAATCATGATATACATATACTTAAAAAACAAAACAGTAAATCTGAAAAAAAATGTAGTTTATAATATATTCAAAGGGAAGAGTGAGAAATAATAACCCAGGTCCTTACAGAGCTAAAAAGCCTTATTCTCAGAGCAAAATTCACTGAGATCTGCAATGAAGTTTCAAAAAGAAATCTTTTTATGATTTTACTTGGAATCAAATGTTCCATCAATTAAAAGATATACCTAACACACAGCTTTGGAGGGAGAGGGATGTAAACACAGGTAGGGCAGCTTTAGAGAAGAGAAATTCCAGCCTTGGTACAACTAGTTCAAGCAGAATGGTGGTAGGTGATGCAAGAGTAAAAATGTGAGACATTTAGCTTTAAGCGTTCAGTGGCGATGGGCATGGTGGCGTACACCTTTAGTCCCAGCACTTGGAGGCAGAGGCAGGCCGATCTCCCTGAGTTTGAGGCCACCCTGGTCTACAAATCAAGTTCCAAGACAGCCAAGACTGTTACTCGAAGAAACCTTGTCTTAAAAAACAAAACAAAACAAAAGATTCAATGGCTGGGGCAGAAGAACTGGATCAGCAGTTGGAACACTTACTGCTCTTTCAGAGAACCCACACAGAATTCCCATGATCCATGCCGAGTGGCTCTCAACTGCCTGTAAGTCTAGTTCCAGGAAATCCTACACTTCAATCTCTGAGAACACCTGAACCCGTGAGCAGCACGCACAGTCACATGCACACACTAAATAAATAAATAATTTTTTAAAGAGAAAAATGAACTCAGAAGTAAAGCAGTGTAAGCTGCAGGGAATTTCCATTAAATATTTGGCTCAAGTATGCAAGCTGCAGAGCAGAAATGACTGAGTCCACTTTGACAGACTGTGTGAATGCTGGAGTTGGCAGCTTGCTAGCTGGACTTGGGAGTAGAAGACCAAACCTAAAACTAGGCTTTAAAAATGGAGGGGAGCAACCACCTTGTTGGAAGAACACCAAACACAGGCCACAGAATGGTAAAGTCAGATTGGGACCCTCAAATGGCTTGTCTCTAGAACCCAAGGCCTGTGCAAGTATATAAGTGTGTGTGTGTGTGTGTGTGTGTGTGTGTGTGCGTGCAGTACCGTAGGGCGATGTGGACACTGGGGAGCAAGGGGAGCTAAGTTTCCCTTCTTTGTACTGTATGGTGTGGAAAGGAGAAAGACACAGGGGAAATGCTTTCTTCATGGTCAGGTGGATTTTAGTAATGGCCAGCAAAGAAAGGAGGAGCCACAGCAGACTATGGCAAAGTTGAGTTTTATTTTCCATGGAAAATGCCAACGGTGAAGTCCAGAGTACAGCAGCCAGTCACATGGGCCTGGGCTTCCTGTCGTTCATCTGGCTCCGGGGTCCACACACACTTTTTCTTTTCTTATAGTGTACAATGGTCTGTGTATATCCTGAAAATTGACCTAAATTCTTTGAAATACTTGGCAAATGTTTCCTCCCAATGCACCTGGCCCCCATGGTCCAAGTTGTTTTAAGATGACTACCTGTAACCCTAGAACCCACATGTGGAGTGCTGTGAGAGAGAGATGGTCCCGCTTTCACTCTCTGAGGTTGAGAAAGTCTGCACCCTGACTGGAGTTGGCAGCTATCCTGGGAAAGAGTAGGATGTGATTTACAAGGAAATAAACACCGTAAGTGATAAAGGGAAGAAACTAAATATTTAATGATATCACTGAGCTCCTAGATCAACTGACTCTGAAGCTTGACCCAGAGCCAGACTTTCTAGCAGTGTGAGTCAATAAATCCATTCTAATCTTTAAGACAGTTTAAGTCTAGTTTTAGATTTCTGGGCTCCATATGGAATCCCACCTGGTAAAGGAAGAAAAAAACAGCGGTGGAGGAGAAGACACGGTAGTATAGTGGCAGTTTAGTAGTCATTAGTAATCGTCACAGTCCTGTAGAGGTCAGGGTATAAGAAGTGAAAGACTGGACAAGGGGGTTTACAAATTTGATGTACAGTAAACTTTCCTACATAATTATCCTGGCAACTCTGTTGTATGTGGTTTCTGGTCCGAACTTTCTGGTTTAGCCCAGAGGTTTGGACCCACTTTCAGCCCCATTGCCACTTAGGCCCAAATAATCACACAGATGCTTGTATTATTTTTATGCTGATTGACCTAGGGCCCAGGCATATAATTTGCTAATTCCTTCATCTGAACTCAATCCATCTTGTTCTGCCATGTGGCTCAATACATTTTCTTAGAGTAGCATTTCAACTTCTTTCCTCTGTGTCTGTCTGTGGCATCTCTGGAGATTCTGCTCTGCTCTGAGATGTTCCCACAGTTTTCCCAGTCTGGTAGCTCTGCCCACACTTCCTGTCTGCCTTCAGCTAATCAGTGTTTTTATTAAAGTAGTAGGTGGTACAATTATTTATGATGTAACAACATAATCCCACTACACAACCCCTCATGGATATAAGCAGAGGACGCTGAGAAAGAGTCATCTGTGATCAAAAATGACTGTTTCCACTCAGGTTCTTGAACAGCTAAGAAGGCTGTCCCTGTAAACAGGAGAGTACTTTCTGAAATATTAGATTTTTGCTCTATCACTATTCTTAGAACAAATCAGTAACTATGAACAGATTTTCATTATTGTTAAATAGCTTTAAAATAAAATGACATCAGACATTTTTCTCTGTTGACCTTCCAAATGCTTATCAAAAGGCTGTTGTTGGACTATACCATATCTGCTCTTAATGTCCTTAACATTAGTGAGAACATTAGTGCTTGCTTCCATCTGGCCAAAGGGATATAACCTCGCACAGTCGCACAGTCTCCATTGCATCTTTTAACATGTGCTTTTCCCTGAATTCAGGGGAACTAGAAAGATGAAATCAGGATACTACAGCCAACAGGACATGTTAAGTATTTTACCTTACTATTCCTATAAAATACTTATTTATTTAGTCATGTGTACAGGCACCTGAGGGTCATGGCACACACACGGAAGTCAGCAGACAACTTTCCAGAGTTAGTTCTTGCCTCCCACCGTGTTGAGATGAGTGAGGTTTCTCTCAATGGTTCTGATGCTGCAACTCTGCACTCCAATATGGCCAGCCTGCAAGCTCCTGGTGAGCATCCCCACTCTGTGTCCCATCCCTCCTGCATCCAGACCTTTACATGGGGTCCAGGGATTGAACTTGGTTGGGCTTGTACTTAGCAGGCACTTTGACCGGCTGACCATCTTGTTGGCCAGATAATCCTTTTCTTACCTTGGATTTTATCTTAGTATCTTTGAGGATTTATAATTCTTGTTACCAGAGGAAGGCAACAGAGATAGTTTCCTATTGCTCTGCCCTGAGTGTTCTCTTTGAATTATCTGTTTCCTCTCCTACCTTCACTCACTATCCCTCTCTTTCCTCACGTCACATTCCCAAGTTCTTTCAACACTTTGGAGGCCATACACTAATTTCCTTCACCTTCCAGCATCTTTGCAGCCTTTGAGAGATGCTCCTGGGTGGAAAACAGCACACTGTGTGCCATTCTGACAACTAGATTCACTAGATTCTTGTGAGAACTTTTGACCTTTGCTCTGAAGAGCTGCAAAAGCTGAAAGAAAGAGGAACAGCATGAGCCCATCCTGCTCTATGGGAGTCACTGAAAACCACAATCTAGAGAAGTCAGAACCCTACTGTCTAAGGAAATCCAGCAGGCCCTTTATCACATCCCTTCTTTTCCATTGTCTCCTTGTCTTCATGGAACTTTAAAAAATTTGTGTGAAACTTGTAACTAAGAAATAACGACAGTGGGACTGACAGACAGGAAGGTGTGGCAGGGAGGGCGAGGATCTCCTGTGACCAGAAACCAGTGAAGAGCTCAGACCAAGGAGGGCAGACAGCTGGGCAAGGACAGAGGCGCACACCACAGTGACTCTGTGTTGGATCTGAGGATTCGTTAGCCCTGAAGCATGTGGAAGGCCCACCATTCTTCCAGTCAAGCCTTCTTTGGCTACCGTATTTCCCCGAATACAGTGATCATCTGAGCCATTCTCTTCAGACACTACCATCAACCTGATCAGTACTGTACAGTTGTCTTGTACTGTAAACCAGACTGGGATTTTCACAAACATCTCATTACTTCATATTTCCCCCTAACAAATTCCTATCATACAGTGCTCGCTACATATGTGAAATGAGCCATACATTGATAAAACCAAGAAACTATGGCAACATCGTATCTTCCTTCATTATCACAATACAAACATTTATACAAGAAAATATTTTCACTGGAGCCAGAGCTCCACATCAAAAGCCCATGTGAAATGCTACAATACCCACACCCCAATGATATACACTTCCCTAAAGTGTTCCCAGGCTGTATTACGTGGTATGTATAGTTACTGAAAATGGACCCCATTCTTCGAAATACTTGGAAAGTATTTCTAGTTTTTGCCAAATGTTTCTCTGTAGACTTGCACTAAGGTCTGCATTCAGTCGGCCCCCTTCCCACTCTGGAAGAGCTGTTCATGTTTATTTATTTCTAGTCTGGCTATTCTGTCAGTATCTACCTTTAATCCTGACTGTTTACAGACTTCTCTTTCTCACCCATTGCTCTGACTAGATTATCGGTCTTTACAGTGAGCACATAAGGCCTTCTTCTATAGCATAGGACTCTTAAAAATTATTTTAATTCTTTGGTTTTAAAGACAGGTTCTCACCGTAGCCCAAACTAGTTTTAAACTGGCAGCTCTCTTGCCTTGGCTTCCTGAGTTGATGGAATTGCTGACCCTAGGCTCTTTACTTTTGACTCCTCTGGCTCTAGTCAGAACCCAGCCCTGCACCTCTCAAGGCTCCCCTGTTTCTACTCAACCACTTTCCTCACCAAGCCCGAAGACACCCAGCAGCACGTTCGACTACCCTCCCACTGTCCAATACAGGAGTCACATACTGCTATTTAAATGTAAAATAAAATAAAAGGAACAGTTTTAATAAAGGAACAGCCTTGACTGTATCAAACACGTATCAAATATTCAGCAGCTGCTTGTGGCCAGTGGATACCACAGTGGGCGTCATGACAGCATTTCCTGCTGTCCCATGGACATCCCAGTCTAGACGGCCTCAGTCCTGAATGGTACCCGCCAGTGTGTGGTACACCTGACAGCCTTGCCTGTGCTATCCCAAGGATACAGCTTCCTATCCAGCTATGCTCCTTCTCTGGAAAGAAAAAGGGCAGAGAAAGACAAGAAGGGAGAAGTCATCTGCAGTCACCCTGGGTGCCAAGATCCCTTCGCAATCCTTACAGTACCGGGAAATAAGAATGAACGCTGCTTTCAAGAACACGGTCAAGGAAGAGACTTACAGTCCTTGCTGGGAGCTCAGGACAAGGTACCGACAGAGCAACTGCAACAGAAGCATCAGCCAAGCATTTCAAAGAATCCAGTTCTTTTCCAGGAAGTATAAAGACTATGGAATACAAAACGGCAACTCTTTATGAAAGGGTAGGAAAATAAATGTACAGATGTGGGTGTTATGGTGTTTTACACTGCTTTATTTTTCTTAAGAGATTATTTATATTTTATGCCCTTAATTTTAAAGACTTAATTAAAAAATTAAGACAAAGCACATACTCACATACACACACACCACCGAGAGTGTACTGTCCTATTAAGGCTGAATAGGGGGTTGGATACCCTGGACCTGTAGTTACAGAGGATTGTGAGCTGCCTGACTGGGTGCTAGGAGCTGAACTTAGGTCCTCTGCAGGAACAGTACAAGCCATTAGCCTCTGAGCCATCTCTATTCTCTTAAAAGAAATTTTTTTTTAAACACGGTGGCCTGAAACTTGTTATATAGAACAGGCTACCTTGCAACTCACAAAAATTACCCTCCTTTGCCTCACCTGCTAGGATTATAGACATGCACTATTATACCTGAGAGAATAAAACTTTTGTTTGAAGATTTTTTTAATTATATGTCTATGTGTGCTTGTTCACATGAGTAATTATACTCTTAATTTTTAAAATGAGTTAATCTTATTTATGAACTGTGCTTAGCCAAATAGATTAAATTAAAAGCTTCCCTGATAGTTCTTGGTGCTTTACTTCAGCACAACAAATGTGTGAAAAGCTACTACTTTCTCTCTGCTCACTCCCAAACATATTTAGTGTGTGTGTGTGTGTGTGTGTGTGTGTGTGTGTGTGTGTGTGTGTGTATGGGGGGCAGAGAGAGCGAGAAAGCACCACACTGTACCCATGGAGGTCAGAGGGCAACTTGCAGAGAGAGACCCGTCATGTGGGTCCTGGGGCTTGAACTCCGTGGCAACTCCTTTCTCCTGAGCCACCCTCCCACCCCTTCCATGTGTGCGTCCCCTTCATGCCACCCATCGTCCCCAACCCCAGTGGTGTGCAATCTAGCTGGCCAGCCCCTCTTCCGGCCTCAGGCTTCCCTTCCCTTCCCTTCCCTTCCCCCAGCTGTAGCACAGAGCACTGCATTTTCCACTCTGTCCTAACAGAGATTTGCTGCTATGGTTTGGATTAACAGTTGTTCTTTGTTTCTTGAGACAGGGTCTCTCTGTGTAGTAACCCCGAAGTGCTATATTGCCCAGGCTGGCATCAGGTTTATAGTATTCCTGCCTCAGCCTTCCAAAAGCCCTTACAATGCCCAACTGAGATTTAGGCATGTGCCAAGTTGCCAGGTTACAGCTTGGGTCTTAAATGTTACTCCAAATTAAAGGCTTAGTTTCTGATCCCATGGTACTCCTGGGGAGTTGGGGACCTTTAGGAGATGGGCAGAAGTGAAAGGACATTGGTAAATGTGGTGTGGTGATTGATATTGTCTAATTGACAAGTTCTAGAATCACTCATGGCATGTCTGAGAGATTATTTAGAGTAGGTTAGCTGTGGTAAGATGACCCACCCTAAATATGAAGGGTACTATTCCACGGGCTGGGGTCTCGGACTGCATACAAAGGAGAAAGGCAGCTGGGTGCCAGCATTAAGCACTCTTTACTTCCTGACTGCAGATGTAGTGTGGCCAGCCACTCACCTACTTGCTGTGATTTCCCCACCATGGTGGCCTGTACCCTGGAACTGCCTGTGTCACACATGAAATCATTAGTGCAGGGACAGGAACTGGGTCCTTCGGTCCCTTGACTACCTCTGCTTCTCAGCCTCCCTGAGGTAAGCTGGACCCACCCCCCCCACCACCCCCGCTCTGGCACACACACTAACTGACTGCACTTGTGCTATGAGAGTCCATGAGAGTCCGAAGTAATAGCATCAAGCAACCAGGCCTGGAACATCTGACCCATGAACCAAAGCAGAGCTTCCTTCCTTTGATGCTGTCCTCAGGTTTTCTGTCATAGTGGCCGAGACATGGCAAACATACTTGGATTCCAGAAGGCTGGATTACCCCATCCACCAAAGTGACTTACTCTGCCAAGCTCCTTCTGAAAGCAGACCTTGATGGAGTATACGCTAGATCTTTACAGGGGTTTCCCAATCATCACTGTGCTCATCCTAATCCCCAAGGCTGCCGCTTTCCTTCTGTCTCTCTCCAGCTCTACTGTCCTCCCCCAACCTCTGTCCTTTGCTCACATGTATCTAAGAATGGACCACATAGTCTTATCCCAACTGTTTAAAAAGACTTTATTATGAGTGTTTTTACTGCACACACCAGAAGAAGGTGTTGGATTCCTGGAAGCGGAGTTGCAGACATTTGTGAACCACCATGTGGGTTCTGGGAACTCAAGTCCTCTGGAAGAACAGTGCACACTCTTAACTGCTGAGCCCTCTCCTGGCCTCAAGTCGTGTCTTCCCCCCACCCCCCACCCCCATCTTTGCAATCATGCTGGAGGGGGTTTTAGGAAGGTGGATACACCATGTCACTCAACTTCAGCTTCATGAACTGCTTTACTCTAAGAATGCTCACTGGGCTGGAGAGGTGGCTCAGTGGTTAGGAACACTGGCTGTTCTTTAGAGGTCCCAGAGTTCAATTTCCAGCAACCACATGGTGGCTCACAACTATCTATGATGACATCTGGCGCCTTCTTCTGGTTCATGCAGGCAGAACACTATATTCATAATAAATAAATAAAATCTAAAAAAAAAAAAAAAAAAAAAAAAGCTCACATACCTTTTTCTCTCCACCATTTTCGAGTGTTCCCCTAAGAGGCTAAGTCTACTCATTACTCACAATTCCTACTTCCCGGCTCCCACTTCTGAACACTGGTGTCCCGTGGTCATTCTTGTTATGCCTTCGCTCTGTCATCCCTGTACTTTCTCAGTCTCACAGGCTTTTCTGTCATGTCACCCTTGGGCCTGGCTGTCTGTTGCGCTTTCAGGGCCTCATTTTACCATTCTGTACATGTACCCAGCTCAAGAAGACTAAGGGGATAACTCGCTCAGATCTCTCTCCCCCTTCCCCTCCCCTCATGCACGCACCCTGGCTAGGCCCCAGGTATTTAAGATGGCTATCTGAACCTGTGTTCTTGGAAATGAACAGCAATACAGGTGTATAAACTTAGGGTGGCCAGTAGGAAAAAACTGTAGCTGGGAGTAACGACATACAGATGGGGCCATATGTACATATAAGACCCCCCCCCAGTATGAGAGTGGGTTGGATGACTTCTGTTAGTACTCTTGCCTCAAGTTGCATGAACATTAAGTCTCATCTATCCTGTGGGTGGCTATTCTGACATTTAGTACAGTCCCAGAGAGAGGAGTGTGGATTAGAAATTACAGAGACAGAAAGAATTAGATGCAGACAGAAAGCTTAGAATTAGGAGGGCAGGCAGTGAATAGTGCAGCAGCCCAGATTTATTTCTCCTGGCTTTTTATACTCCAGCAAAGGGGAGCGGCAAGTGCAGACAGGTGTAAACACTTCTTCAGCTCTCAAAACACTAGACACCTGGTAACCATACCTTTGGCCAAAGCATCCTATTACACAGCTTTACCAGGGAAAATGAGCCTGGATTCTGACCTTGAGTCAAAATGGAAACAGGGCACAAACTGGAATCTTTGTGGGCTCCCACACTATCCATCCATTAAACCCTTTCATTAAAACTCCAGCTACCCCATTTCTAATCTTTTTGCTTTATCTACCTTAAAAACCTTGCCCAGGACATTAGACAGCTACCGTCTCTGTCCTTACAACCAGGTGACCACATAGAGCTATGGCTTTGCTGTATTATATCTGTCTCTAACCTGACCTGGTTTCCATCCAGTTTATCCTTACATGTCGGTCTCCATTCCTCAGACCATGGCCAGTTTCCTCGCCATTCCCCTGTGTCTGTAGCTTTCCTGGCTGCCTCCATCACCACAACTCAGGGACAAACGCTCCCATTACAAGCACAGCTACCTCGGTTTCAGCCCTTACCTTGGCCCCATCTTGTCTAAAGCCCACTTCCTTGCCCTGGGCTCTGGCCTTATCCAGCTCACTATATGGAGTTCAGGCCACACACACACACACACACACACACACACACACACACACACACACACGCACGCACGCACAGCTTTGCACTAACCCAAACCCAAACCCAAACCATTACAGACTGCTTGAGGCTAGAGAGATGGATCAGGGTTTACAAGTGATTCCTGTTCTTCCAGAGGACCCCAGTTCAGTTTCTAGCAATGGCTAGAAACCCCAGGGGACAGATGATTTCTTCTGGCCTCAGATGACACCCATACATACCCACATGGCACATGCTCACACTGATAGACATATATAGGTAAATGAAAATAAAAATTTCCTAAGCTTATTTGTTCAATACTTTTCCTTTATCATTTACACCCCCATGACAGTAGCTCCATCTGTATATGTGGTACCAGAGAGCATCATGCAAGGCTGAGTGCCGGGTATTGGTGAGGCAGCCTTGAAGTGCTGGCTGTGAGCATAAGCATGCCGTATGTGAAGAGTGAATAGACTGCTGCCCTCCCCTCAGGAATCCCATGCAGGAGTGCTCCCTCACCCAAGTCACAGCCCTCACTGGTGAACATCTAGTCACCACTGTTCCAATGGTGAACTTGCTGTTCACTTAAGGATCTTTTTATTTGGTTTAGGACTGAAGTATTTAATAAACAAAATGTTCTAGATCTAGAGTAAAATGCCTTGACCCAACTCTAATTCTATCAATAAACATAGCTATGTTTTATTAAAACAGCTTTTGATAAAGCTATTTTACTCTGATAAATTAATGTACAGAGGCCATTTTTGTTTTGTCTCTGAGTTAGTAGGGAAAGTTATTAAGCACGACAAAGTGCCTGTTTCTATCTTTCTTCCATCTGTTTCAAGGAAGTCAATTTATGGAGCTCAGCTTTACACCTCTTACTTCCAGTCTCTTCCTCTCTCACTGTCCCTCCTCTCTCTCTACAAGTGCCCTGGCAAAAGTGGCTTTTCTGGTCTTTCCAGATTCTTTCACTTTTCTCTTTAATAGTTATTATCGGCACTGTTTAACCCCTTTGCAGTGCTGGAAGGATGCAGTGCTCAAGCTACAGCCCTGGTCCTTTTTTTTTTTTTGCTTTTTTTTTTTTTTTAAAGAAATATTTATTTTATGTCAATCAGTATTTTGCCTGCATACATAACTATGTAAGGGTATCAGATCTTGGAATTACAGACAATTGTTAGCTGCCATGTGGATGCTGGGAATTGATCTCAGGTCCTCCAGAAGAACAGTCAGTGCTCTTAACCGCTGAGCCATCTCTCCAGCCCGTGCCCTGGTCTCTTTCTTCCCTGCCTCAGACACTTCACTCACCAAGGTGCTGAACCTGGTGTCTCTCTTCCTTGTTTGTGCTCCTTTCTGTTTCAGGGCTTTGGGAACCCTCCACAAATACCTATTGCACATCTATAGCCTGCACCTGGACCTCAAGCCAAAGCTGGACACCCACAGACACCTCAAAGGCATCAAATATAAAGTTATATCAAGAATTCCTCCTCCATTTGCTCCTCTCCACCTAGGCATCTGAGCTAGAAACTGGCCACAAGGACAGACGGCTGATGTGCACCATCAACGTCAGTATTTGTTAAGAGACAAACACTATGCAATAGGTTTATAAGCATTTTCTTATTTAATTCCCCCAACAAGCCAAAAGGCAGGTGTTGTCAACTGTATTTTGCAGAACAGAGAAATATAGTAATGTGCTCAGGCCACACAGCAAATGTGGAGCTACATTCTTGACTCTGCTCTACTCATGCTGAACTTCAGCCCACAGAGGGAAAATGTCAAACTTCTCACCAGGGCCCTGACCCACATTTAAACAGGGAGAGAGCAGTAAGCTATGGAGTAGAAACATACACTGCTTGTCTGATGCGTTATCTCTACCACTCTGAGGGAGGGATTGCTGCCAGGACGAGGAGTGTCCCACTTTAACTTCCACACAGTCCTGCAAAACAGGCTGTGTCGGCTTGGGCAGCTTCCTGCCATCATTTCCTAGGGGAGAAACAGCTCCAGCTGGGCCACTTGGACAGCTGCCCTTTGCAGGTTTGCATTCTTTCCCAGGGCTTCCGTCAGGGTTCTTAGGTAACCAATAAACCACCTGAGAGGTCTACTCCCAGGATGCAGCAGCTTTCCCTCAGAACACTAAATAGAAAAGACTCATAGGAGCTTCTAAGAGATCTTTCAACAGCTAATGATGGGGACAAACATCTTTCCATTGAGTTGGACATTTCAGATATTCAATGGATTGAGATGATGGTCAGCTTGAGCTTTACTAAATGTTGGGGCTGGAGAGATGACTCCGTTGTTATGAGTGCCTGCTGTACTTACAGTCCGGTGCCTGGCACCAATATAGTAGTTCACAATTGTAACTCTAGTTCCAGGGGATCCAATACCTCTCCTAATCTTCTGAAAGTTTCTAAAAGCACACATAAAATAAAATCAGTATGTTTTTTAAGTACTAAAAGGTGGTTACTGCTAAATCTTGTAAGAAACTGAAGTTTGTCTCTCTCACTCTACAAACATAACCAGAGAATTTGGTTCTCTTCTTTTATATCACTTGTATAAAATAATAATTTCATTATTATTTTCTGTAGATAAACAGCAATCAGAATTGATCTATAGCATCATGGTTTCATTCTGAACAGCATTTGTAGAGGGTCTTCTAAGTCAGGAAATGTTACCCACATTGGCTTCTCCTAACTAAAAAGTCTGTGATGGTTTAGGATCTGTACATCAGTTACTTACTTGATCTACTTTCTTTGGTAGTAAAAATTTTAAAGATTATTCTGATTTCTTCCTTTTTTTTCTTTTTAGGAAAAAAAAAACACCTCACGTTAAAACTAAAGCCCCTATGTACAGTATTTCTTACAGTATTTGCTGTCAAATAAATTCTTGCCTGTTTGAGTACCAAGTATTATCAGCACATAGCCAGCCAGCCACTGCTCTGCTGGAGATAAACCAGGTCTACAGATCTGCTATGGCTCAGCTCAGGAGAAAAAAAAAATGCTTTCCTTCTAATTCTACTACAGTGTAAGCTTCCTGGGAATGTGGTCTCTGTCATAATTATTTAGGTATTTCTTGGCAAACATAGAAGAAAGTACTGTACACATAGTGTATGCTTTGCAATGACAGTCAGCCCACAGAGACAAGAAGT
This sequence comes from Sigmodon hispidus, assembly GCA_004025045.1. Taxonomy (NCBI): domain Eukaryota; kingdom Metazoa; phylum Chordata; class Mammalia; order Rodentia; family Cricetidae; genus Sigmodon; species Sigmodon hispidus. Next base: position 11,854 of record PVIH01006502.1, on the reverse strand, counting down.
GAAAACCTTCACGTCCATCTTAGAATGACTTCTAGGCTCAGACCAATTCAACTGAGTCAGTCAGGCAAGCGAGGAAGACACGAGAAGCTGCTGGCAGACTCCATCAGGTTGGTTATAGAACACAGGACAAACGGGCAGAGCCCTGCAATTCCCCAGCTCCTGCTTCCACCTGCTGGCACAGCAGAGGAACTGTTTGTAGACTGGGTAAAGACTGCCTGCAGCACTAGAAAAAACCACGAAAATGTTGAGTTTCAAAATTCTCTTGCCAAGGAAACAGAGAAAACAACCACTCACAAGACAAATACACCACAAATTCTGAATTTATTATGAGAAGCACTGCCTGGTATACCCGAAAGCACTGTCATATTTTTTTTTTTCCTGTTAGTAACAGAGAGACAGCGTGTGATCTAAGGCCTGGGTGAGATCCTCATGCTTTACAGGGATGCATGCTCACGCCCAGGCACATTATCTCTTGCCATTATGCACTCCTTTGTTATAGCAAGAGTCCGAGATTCACATCCTCTGACTTGAATGAATTCTGCAACTTTGACAGTACAAGCTTGGTCCTTTTTCTTCTCCTTGAAGTGCTAAAGATTGAACCAAGGCCTGTGAGCACAAGGCAGGCTTTCCAGCACTGAGGCGCACTAGCCAGTCTGGGTCCTCTCCCAACTCCACCCCTCCCTTGGTCTTCTCTAGCCTGCTTACTGTGAAAACAGTGCCACCCACGATACCAGTGTGTATGCCTTCCTCTTTTCTGGCAGGACTTGTAAATAGAACACATCACTTGCATGTTCCAATAAGAAAGAACAACAGTAAATTTCAATCCCTTCTTTGAAAAGTTGATTATTTTTAAAAAATAGGTGATACTTTTAAAAATATCCTTAGTTGGGATTTGTAATATAGTATAAAAGTTTGTTTCCAAACTTTGCTATAAATAAACAAAAATAGATTCCTTGAAATTATCTCCTCAAGATGCTATGTAACAGCTGTGGTTTTCCTGGAGTTCACTCTGTAGATGAGGCTGGCCTCAAACTAGGCCTGCCTTGGCCTCTGCCTGCCTCTGCCTCCTGAGAGCTGGGATTAAAGGTGTATGCCACTACTGCCCAGTTGAAACTATTTCTTAATTATGAAAACAAAAAATGTTGGAAATTCCATATGGTCATGAGACTATGAGTTACAAGTGAATATGACAGATATTACTGAAAAAAGAGAACTTTCATATTAGTTCTCTTTTTAGTTTATATTAGTTCATATTACATTTAATATAATAAATTAAACAGAAAAAAATCTCAAGTTATAAGAAAAAAGCAACAGGATAATAGCCTGACTTTCCGTTATTCCGTGTATCATACAGACTTAATATAAACAAAAAGAAATATTTCTGTGCTGTATGCTTGGTAAGTGGCCCACAAGGTGGCCCACACCAGAGGGATAGAGCAAGCACTGTTCTCTTAGGGAAAAGTCCTTTAATAATTCACCAGGTCAGGCCCGGCCAGGGCATGCAGGCTACCTCAGGAAAGCCATTCCACGTGAATGAATTGCTGCTGGCACAGTTAACTGGCATTTGGGGTACACTTTTCAGAATTGAAGTCCTTAGTAATTACTCAGGAGATGAATTCTCCTCTGAAGCATTACTCACATGTTGGCAGGTTTCTGACTGTGCCATCTATGCATGCATATTTGATTGTTGAATTGCTTTTCAATATAGATTCCATTGTTAGTGTTTGTGTGTTTTTACGTGTGATAATGGCATTGTGGTTATGTAGTTTTAAAAAACTATTTTCTGGGGGCTGGAGAGATGGCTCAGCGGTTAAGAGTGCAGTCTGCTCTTCCAGAGGACCTGGGTTCGATTCCCAGCATCCACATGGCAGCTGACAACTGTCTGTAGTTCCAGTTCCAGGCAAACACCAAGGCAAGTGAATAAATAAATAAAGTTTTAAAAAACAAACAAACAAAAAAAAAAACTATTTTCTTTCTTAGTGCTACTGACCAAAATAGTTATGGTAAAAATAATATAGTGGTGGATATGCTTTAAAAAATGGGGGATATAGTATATGAAAAATGCCTGGTTAGGAGCTGACAATCTTCAAGCATGGTGGGGAGGTTCATTACATAATTTATGATAGAAAAATTTATACAGAAGTTGTTTATTTTCTATATTTATCTTAATATTTCTATTGGCTGTGTACTTTATACCTGCCCACACACAGTGTTCTTTAAACATATTCATCCTAATAAGAAATTTTAATACATTTAAATGTATTAGTCACAGCCATCCCATCTCAAACGCACCCAATCTGACCTAAAATATATTTATAATTATTCATGTTCCTAGTTCTAGTTGCTACTCTAAGCTTAGGTGGTCAGCAAATGTATAAACTTCAAATTAGCATCCACAAACTGACAAGCTCTGCAAAGACATGAATGGGGAAGCCCCTAAGTTAGAGTAACCGAGACGCAGTAAGGAAAAGGGAAGGCGGCAGCTGGCAGGAAGAAGGGCTCATAGCACCAGCTGGTTCAAGTCTTTCACTAGGCGATGGCCAGTAGCATCAGGTCTCAAGTAACGCAGCTCAGACCTAAGCACCTTCTTTTACTGCAGGGGGAGTGCAGAGCATACTGAAAACAGACTGTAAGGGAGAGTCAGGTAATTCTGACGCGGTGCCATGCCCAGCCCTGAGGTTGGTGACCTGTGAGTAGGGCAATCAGAGCTACTTCCTTTAGTTCCTGGCTTCTCTTGCTGCTGCTTCTCTGCGTGGCCAACTTTCACCATCCCTGCTATGAATAGGAACAATACCGTCAAATATACATGTAGCAGGAACTGTAAAAACCTTACAGAAACGGAATTCTCCCAACAACACCGACACAGACCTCACTATTACCATCATCTCAGGTAAGATCAAACTGGGAGATGGAGGTTGTGTAGGTTGCCCCAGAGTGGATGCAGCTAAGCACTAAACTATGTGGTCCATCCCATCATCACCTTCTCAGTACTGTTCTCCAAGCTGCCATTCACCTGAAACATCTTCAATACTTGCTACTTCTATTCATCCTCATATTTTTTTTTTTTTTTTGGTAGATAGGCAGGGACATCATAATCAGAAGGCTGGTCTGGCAGAATGAATCCTAGAAACCACCATCCTTGTTTACATGAACTCACAATCAACAGTAAATGTGGGAAATGAGGGTAGTCACGACCGGTCCCACTTCTATAGTACATGGAGAACCTCAGCAAACTGATCCTAAGATGATAAAAATGATGTTAGATATTTTGATGGCTTATACTCTAAAAGCCTACTCTTTAAAGCAGGGAAGTTTCTTGACCAATAAAAGATAAAAAGCAGCCTATTAAAAAAACCCTTCCCAGCAAAGATGAAAGACAACTAATTACCCAACATAGCTCTTTTAGATTTGGAAGATGCACTCAGACCAAAGGAAAGCACCTACGTAATGAGTCCATGGCCATTTATGTCTTGGATGCTCATGCTAGGGGTATCTATTCATTATCTCAATTACTTTTCACTCGGCAGATGAAGAGACCAAGGTGGAAAATGCTGAGTTCATCATGCCCAAGACATGCATATGAGCTGAGCAAGGCAATCTCATTCCAGAGTCTGAATTTCAGCTCTCTTTCAACTGGAACACGACATTTAACTTTCTCCAAACAGATCTGAGTTCCCAACAGAGCAGCACACTGTAGAACTGTGAGCCCAGTTGCTTCTCTTACATGATAAGGTGCTGTGGAGGCGAGAGCAGAGGAAATTGGAGGTGAAGAGGCTTCTGCTTTTGCAAGGATACGTCACAGTGCCAGGCACCAAGCTGAAATTCATAAGGAGGTTAGGATGGGTCCTTTTTTCCTTTGTGGGGTGGTGGTGAAAAGGATGCATTAATTTTCAATGTATTTGGTTGGGGATGCCAGCAATGTCCACATGAGAAGTGCAGCGGGCACCTGGAACTCAGGGGAAAATAAGGAACACAGCCCTGAGCTCTCTCTCCAGCACCTTTGGGAAATCTTGTAACACCATGCTAGTGGGCTTAAGCATCTTGAATGGACAAACAGGCCATGGCAGCTCAGCCTGTGCCCTCAGCACTTAGGAGGCTGGGCTTCAAAGTGATCCGTTTTCAACAAGCAAGCGCACAGCAGAAGACCTTTGGTGAAGGCCTGGGAAGGAACTGTACTCGGCTAAGCACTATGGTAGCTGATTTTGAAGGACAGAAGCAACCTTCTAGTAAATTACAGTAGCCTAGAAAAACAACAAGAATTAAAAGGGGCAGTAGTACCAAAAAATAATAATAGATTCAAGAACAAATTGATGATTAAAAAAAGGGACAAGAGGGGCTGGAGAGATGGCTCAATGGTTAAGAGCACTGACTGTTCTTCCGGAGGACCTGAGTTCATTTCCCAGCAACCACATGGCAGCTAACAACTGTCTGTAACTTCAAGATCTGTCACCCTTACACAGTTATACAGGCAGGCAAAACACCAATTCACATAAAATAAAAATAAATATTAAAAAGAGTGACAGGACTCTGTAAAAGTCGAAATGCTACAGAGTTTCTAGTTTGGGTGGGATAGCAAGTGTCCTTTTTGGAGGACAACTAGGTAAGTGTCAGATGTAATTATATTGTGCTCAAGTACCTATGAGAGACTAGGGTATGCAAGTATGGTGAATTAAGGATTTCTTATCTATTATTTGTGTGTGTGTGTGTGTGTGTGTGTGTGTGTGTGTGTGTGTGTATGCAGGTGTTTGCGAGTCTGTGGTGGTTTAAAAAAATGCCCCCCACAGGGAGTGACACTATTAAGAGGTGTGGTCTCGGTGGAGTAGGTGTGGTTTTATTGGAGGAAGTGTGTTACTGGGGGTGGGCACTGAAGTTTCTTTCTCTCAAGATTCCCTCGGTGTGGTAGTCAGTCGACTTCCTGTTGCCTGAAAGCTGTAGGACATTTGGTTCTTTGTCCAGCACCATGCCTGTCTGCCTGCTGCCAGGCTCCCCACCATGAATGATTGACCCCCTCAATTAGATGTTTCCTTTATAAGAGTTGCTGTGGTCCTGGTGTCTCCTCACAGCAGTAGGAAACCCTACCTAACTGAGACAGAGTCAGTTCTTTGCTTCTGCTATGGGTTCTGGATTAATGTCAAGTTTAGTGGCAAATGTTTTTACTGCCCAGATTATCCTGCTGGTCCCAGTGTGGTGACATGGAACTGGAGATAGAAACCTGAAGAGCAGGAGAGAGAAATTCTGACATCTGAAAATGTAGAGCTCTCCAAAAGGACTGGGTCACCCAAGAGAGTATGGATGTGGATTACTTTTGTTATGACCAAATACTTGACCAGAAGCAACTTAAGAGAAGAAGAGCTTGTTTGTGGTTTGCAGTCAAGGAAATGCAGTCCAGCATGGCCTGGCAGGTGTGCAGGAGCATCAGGTGACTAGTTCTGTTGGATCAAGTCAGCAAGCAGAGAGTGGACAGGAAGCAGGGCCAGGCTATAAAATTCCAATGTCCATTCTCTAGAGCTTCTCCTGGGAAGGCTCTACCCCCTAAAGATTACACAACTTTCTACCAGAGTACCTCTGCTGGGGACCAAGTGCTCAGGTACAAGGACACATGCGGAACGTTTTACATTCAAACCACATGTGTACAGAATCAGAGGATTCTGGCCAAGGAGAGGGAAAGGAAATAAGCAGTAGCCGAACTGAGGGAGGGTTCCAGAACAATGGGAGGCAGAAGCTGGAGTATGTACACAGGCTAAAGAAAAGACGTTAGTTAGAGGCGCATAGAACAGCAACCTGAGAAAACCCATCCCTCGACGTGCCGGTCACTGGAAAGGGAGCCTGGGACAGGTGCGCAGGGGCGAGCGAGGACAGCTGTGAACTTAATTGCTCTGAAAGTCAGCGTGAGATCAGATGGAGACCCATCAGCTCAGGCTGGAAATTGTCCCGTTTGGTGACTGACAGTCCAAACTTAGTATTTATTACCTGGTCATTGACCATCCCCCCTCCCCCCCACACACACACACTGTTCTTGGCCACATCAATTTGCCAACTGCAAACTCCATGGGATTTGAGGAGCATTCTCCTGGGTGCTGCCCACGTGTCATCCTGCTCTTTAGGTAGTTTATTTAGCAGAAAAACAAGACCTCACAGTTAACACTACTCACAGTCTCTTTATCAGACTGGAGTCTATATGCAGAGACCTAGAACTCAGAGGCTTCCGTCTCCTCCTCATCTGCCATCAGTGGGTCAGCTATGTAGTTCACCTCACTGGTACAGGTTTGTAGCTCCCTTTGAAGGTGCAGGCAGCGGAACCCAGGGCCTAAGCATGCTCTACTGCTGACCCCTTCATTATCACACACAGAAATGTAATTACCCAGCTCCTAGTGTTCCTTTTCTTCTGCCTTGACTAGAAGGAAGTTATAAACTACATGCTTGATATCAAATACTGTGCTACATTTTCAACTCATTAACTCCTTCAATCTTTACAAAGATTGTAGAAGGCATTTAGTATTCATTCTGTGTTAGGCTTAGTGAGCCAGCCTTAGGGTGTGAGGCCTCCACAGACCACAGGATCTGCAGCTTGGCACGTCCACTTTCTTACTTGTTTTCCTTAGTTCTGAGCACCCTTGCCTTCTTACCCACTGTGCTATTTTTAAATTCTGGTAAACAAGGGATTAGAGAACACTGATCTTTACATGTCCAAACTCCACGTCCTCCATTCAAAGCCCAGCTGCAGCACATAAATCCCAGTCTATCTGGGAAGTGACTCCTCCCCCTTGACTTGCCAGATCCATTTCTTCACTGCCCTCTAAGGGATTTATCATCATCACGTCTATACTATAATTATTTAAGAATATAATTTCTCACCCTTACTATGCTGTTTCCTTTGCCTTTTTTAAAAAATTCTTTTTTTTTTTTTTTTTTTTAGGATTTATTTATGATGTATACAGCATACAGAAGAGAGTACCAGATGTCATTATAGATGTGAGCCACCATGTGGATGCTGGGAACCGAACTCAGGATCTCGGGAAGAACAGTTAGTGCTCTTAACCTCTGAGCCATTTCTCCAGCCCCCTTCCTTTGTCTTTTAACAAGCAAAATAAAAACAAACTAAGAATTAGCTCTATGAAGTCTACCTGTACTGTTATTTATGATGCTGCCCAATTTCACCTACATTATGGGTCTGCAAATAAATCTCTAAAACAGGGCTTAGAAAAAAATGTTTCTAATGGTTCTGTTTATTAAAAGATTCATTTTATTTTTTATTTGTGTGTGTAAGCCACTGGTATGCAGGTGCCTTGAGAAGCCAGAAGAGGGCAGCAGATTCCCTGAAGCTGAACTTACAGGCACTTGTGAGCCACCTACAGTAGGTGCTGGGAATTGAACTTTGGTCCTCGGGAAGAGCAGCAAGGGCTCTTAACTACCAGGCCATCTCTCCAGTTCCTAACAAATCACATATTATGATTTTTGCCCTATTTTCAAAAAAAAAAAAAAAACCATAGCAAAATACTAGGCTGACTTTCAATTTTTTTTGTGTCTTTAATAGTCTTCTTCTTTTACTTTTGTATGTTTATTTATTAAGGCAGAATCTTGCTATGCAGCCCCAAGCTGTGGTGATACTATTAAATATATCTCACCACATCTCCAATGTGCGGCAGTCCTACTGCAGCTTCCTGAACTGTGGGATTAAAGGTATTTGCCAACATATCTGGCTATTTTCATTCATTTTAACTTACAATTTTAGGTCAGTCAGTAAACACAAGTGCATTTTGAGAGTAGATATGTTTGAGCAGGAAGAATCAGCTTCAGTAAATAAATAATGCCAATCTAGGTTTTCCAAACAGGGCCTGTGTGCACAGGCTCTTGCACAGGTAACTGCACCAGTTAAAGTTACAGAACAAGAGATGTGTTCCAGATAGGATCTCATTATCACAGTGTACTTGGGCTAGGTACTTTTTCCACTGCACAGGTGAAAAAGCATGCCACTACTTCTTAATCTGATCAACAGAAAGTTGCCTCTTTCAGAACATGCCCTGTCCAAGGACGTGTGTGTCCCCAATCTCAATTACCTCTTGAGCCATAAATGTCCGGAGAGTCTGGCTCCCCTGCCATGATCTGACCCCAGGCCCATCTAAGAGAGACTTGCCTTCTGCTCCTTCTCAGCTTGATTGCTTCTGACCCAGTATTTCACAGACTGGCACTTCTTGCATATCCAGGCCAACATATTTAGAAGAGTTTTGCTTCTGGAGAATCATTAATTAGACTACTGCTTTACAGAGCTATCAACTGGGTCTGTAATTAAGTGACCTTGAATGTCTTCAATGATGACTACAGAATATGACAAAGTCCCCACTTCCCTTTTATGGCTTCATCTCTGCCTTGTGCCCACCCTAGCATGCACTCATAGAATTCCTATCTATGGCTTGAGCACAGCCACCACCAACAGCTGTCCACTGCTCATCATCCCACTCTGTGTTTACAAGTATGCAACTAGGATTCTATGGGCTAATTAACACTTAGACATAGTAACTTCCCTTAACAACTGTCATTTGCTTCAGCAAATTTAAAAGCAATCATTTCAAACAGTGTAAAATAGCTACTTCCTACTCAGTTACACTCTTTTATATCTAAATTGTCAATAACATTTGTCAAATCTACATTAGCAGGGAATACTGAATCTTCAGTTAGTATTGCTGATGCTATCTTTTCATCCATTTAATAAAAAGATTTATTCAGCACTTACTATGTAATACCAGGCTAAATGTTAGACATATCAAAGTGAACAACAAAAAACCAGGATCCTGATCTCAGAAACGATCAACTATTGGGATAAGTAATGCTTGGACTATAGAAGTCCTTGCAGGATTCAGAGAGACCAAATTCATTAGTGGCCAGGGGGATTCACTCCAAAAAGTGCAAGCCAAGCTGAGACTAACAGCATCTCTCATAATCTACCTTAGAGCTCTCTTTTCTCTCTGACACATGCGGGTAAAGTGAGGACAGAGACAGTTTCTGCTTTGTCTCAAGTTTCTCCCCAACATTAGCTCAGTAACAATATTAACCAAAGATCTTATAAACTTTGAACACTGTAAAACAGGTGAAGGGAAGAATTCATAGAATATATAAACGGTGCTTATATTAAATATAAGAACAGTATACCAAAGCTGGGCTCCGTGGTCCAAACCTACAATAGACAGTGTGATGTCGCTGAGCAAAAGGAAAGAAGGAAAATGTCCAAGGGGCAAATGGGTAAAAGATACTGTGGTGACTGTTCTTGGCTGTCAATCTGACTATATTTGGAATTAACTAAAAATGCAAGCAAGTTCCTGTGGGAACTTTTTGTATTGGATTGTTCAAAGCAGAAAAACCCACCGAAAATCCAGATCTTCTGAAGTAAGAAGACCCACCCCAAATTTGGGCCACACTTTGTGACAGCCTATATACAGAACGTGAAAGAAACATTTGCTTTTCGCCTGCTTGCCCTTACTCTCATTAGCAAGTTCACCTCACTGCTGCTGAGGTGTTCCTTCACTGGTATTAGAGCCTGCTTCTTTGGGTTCCCGTGAAGACCAACTGACACAGCCATCCTCATGGACTAATAATGACAGGATTCTTGGACTTTCCATTAGGAGAGCATTGTTAGATGAGCTGGACCCCAGCCTGTAAGCCACTCTAATAAATCCATTTTATATAAATATGCTGTTCCTCTAGAGAAACCTGACTAATATAGACATGAATAGGAATAGTGTATAACCAACAAAGATGAAAACATGCTGAGACTCAAATAGTAAATATACATAGGTACCAAGTATATGGGTAAGTCTCTACAACATCAAGAGTGGCTTGGCGGGGGCTGGAAAGATGGCTCAGCGGTTAAGAGTGCCGTCTGTTCTTCCAGAGGACCGGGGTTCGATTCCCAGCACCCACATGGCAGCTAACAACTGTCTGTAGTTCCAGTTCCAGGCAAACACCAAGGCAAATAAATAAATAAACTTTTTTTTTTTTTTTTTTTTTTTTTTTTAAAGAGTGGCTTAGGGTGGTAGACTAATGGCCATTCAAAAACACTGTATGGAGAGAAGAGAGAATTAATGTAATCACTTTAGAAAATAAAAGGGTAGGTCAGTTGATAAAGTTGTATATACATTCTAGCTAAAAAAGAAAAAACAAACAAACAAACAAAACAAGAAGAAAGAAAGAAAAGTAACAACCTATATATCCTCAAACAAGAAAATGGTTGAACTCTGGAAGTGTCACACAACAGAAGACTTTACAACAGTGAAAATGAACTGTGGCTACAAGAAACCAGTTTCACTAAGTGAAACTAAACCTATGTAGTCTATGTAGTCCTCCTGGCTGTCCTGACACTTACAGATGCCTACCGCCTCTGCCTCTTAAGTGCTGAGATTAAAGGTGTGTGCTACCACAGCTGGATACACACTAGAACTCTGTAAATAAGTCTTTAAAATGAAAGAAAAACCAGTAAGTGTGAGGTTCTAAGGTAGGATGAGAAAGAAATGTTTTAGATAAGGACAGGCATATGTCTATCCCAGGCTGTGAGATAAAGGCATGGACTTTCTACATTCTGCTCTGAGTCCAGAGAGAAGCTAGGATACTAAGAGGAGGCTAGACTGTGTGGGACAAGTCTTAAAACCAAAAGTGACAATACCACCCTTGCTTTTCCTAAAGGTCTCTGTTTCCAAAAGGAAAGCATTGGTGATGAGCCAAGCCCAAGGCTGCTTTCATTTGGAACTAGAAGAAAAAAGAGAAAGAACAAGAAGACCTGGCTAGTGTGAAGGCAAAAGAGGAAAAGAAGATAGTTAATTTTAGTTCTGTTCTGGAGACAGAGTATTACCATCATACTAGTTGGCCTGAAATTTAACATGTAGACCAGACTGGCCTCAAAGTCCCAGAGCTTCTGTTGCCTCTGCTTCTCCAGTGCTGGGTTTAAAGGTGTATACCAGCATGCTCAGCTGCCTTTTTTAGATTTAAAATTTTATTTTTATGTATGTTGTGTGCATACATGTGGTTTTGTGCTCAGGATATAGTACCCTTAGAAGGCCAGGAGAGGGCGTCAGATTGCCTGGTGCAATCAGGGGACTGAACTGCTGGATGTGGATACTGAGAACTAAACTCAGGTCCTCTCCAAGGGCAGTATGTGCTCTTAACCACTGAGCCATCTCCCTAGTTTCAGCTTCCAGACTTTTGACTTGAAAAAATGGTTATATTAGGTCTACAGGAAAATGTAGTAAAATTAATTTAAGACAAGGCAACTATGAGAATAAATAGCCTAATAATAGTTCAGCAAATACCTGTTGAGTGACCAAGTGACTGTTTATTGTGGGATATTATTTTAAGATGTGTTACATTCGTCTATGCTGTGGAATATTTGTTTAATGATGCAAGGATGTGATGCATTTATTTAACTCTGAAGCTGTGCTCCTTTGCCTGCCTAAAACACCTGATTGGTCTAATAAAGAGCTGAATGGCCAATAACTAGGTAGGAAAAAGGATAAATAGAAGGAGAAATCTGGGAAGACAAGATTCGAAGAGATAAGGAGGAGAGGGGAATTCCAAAGGTCAGTCACCCAGCTACACAGCAAGCCACAGAGCAAGAAGAAAGGCATATATACCTTTCTATAGAATAGAGAAAGATAAAAAACCCAGAGGCGGGGGCTGGAGAGATGGCTCAGCGGTTAAGAGCACCGTCTGCTCTTCCAGAGGACCCGGGTTCAATTCCCAGCACCCACATGGCAGCTAACAACTGTCTGTAGTTCCAGTTCCAGGCAAACACCAAGGCAAATAAATAAATGAATAAAGTTTAAAAAAAAAAAAAAAAAAAAAAAAAAAAAAAAAAAAAAAAAAAAAA